>JBBPMT010000428.1:0-15931 GCA_038090455.1 Garcileccinum viscosum
GCTTCAAGACAAACCTGATCACCCAGCCTGCAAGCAGCCACTTCAGCTCTTGCTTGACATGCCAGTAAGGTGGTCGTCAACATATGTTATGCTGGAGCGTGCAGAAGGGCTCAAAGAGGTAAGCACACATTCAATGTCGAGTAGGTGACCAGGGTTATTAACCTTTATATGAAGGACGTTGATACGTTTGTTCGTGAGATGGCCATTGCAGAAAAGGATCGGAAGTGACAAACCTCAATCTCCAGCTCTCCGACATTAAGTGGGGTCAGGTTCGAACTCTGTTGGCACTCTTGGGCAAGGCTGAGAAGGCCCAGCAGTCTTTCTCATCTGATTGCGGGCCTGTGATTCACCTCACTCTCCCTGCGCTCCAAGCATTGCATGCAGCCTGGGATAGCTGGTCCACCAAGGCCAAATATGTAGATTTTTGAACTGCTCTTGATGCCAGCGTCACAAAGATCGCTGACTACTATGATCGGGTGTCTATCAATGAGCTCTATACTATTGCAATGTGTAAGTACAGGCACAAATTCTCATTGAACATTACTAATTTTTCAAATCTTCAAGTGCTTGATCCTGTACAGAAAGGCAATCACATATGGAAGTACTGGGGGAAAGAGCTCTATAACAAGGCTCTGAAGCGGGCAGAAGAGGTGGTATGTAAATCATTTTAACCAATGAATGTGCTCTACATTGACTGACGATAAAATAATAGTATCGAGAACGCCATTCTGAGTTAAATGCCAGCAGGACCGGACTCGCAAAGGCACCGCAACCCATGCCATTGACCTCAGCATATGGGAAAATTGGCCAGCTCTTGTGAGAGCTTTCTGATGATAAGGACGACAATGATCATTTAGAGCATTCAGACTCGACATCAACAACTGGTGATGCCTCAGGCTGGTATGCCGAGTTCTATGGCTACCTCAATTCAAGAGACCAGCTTGCACCTGGCATGTCAGTTGTCCAATGGTGGGGACTAAATGCAGCTCGATACCCTGTCTGGGCATCACTTGCTCATGATTACCTCTCCGTTATGGCCACGTTGGTGTCTAGCGAGCGGACATTCTCATCTGCTGGAATCACCATCAGCAAACATTGCAATCGACTTCAAGCAGACATTGTTGAGGCACTCCAATGTCTTAAATGTCTCATCTGCCATGATTTACTCTTCCGCGAGGACCCATCAGTGTTGTCGGAGATCACAGGGACCAATGATATTGGTTCCGTTTTGTCGGCATCCCAGGAAGAGGGTGCAGGTGAGGGCTGGGATGAATTTATGGGAGTTGTGGATGGGTTCACAGGTCTAGATGATGTGGATGAAGGGGATGATATTGCTATGGTTTCGTTTGACTAGCCTACATATTCTTGTTCTTCTTGTTGCACCTAATTCAGTCAAGCTTTGGCCTGAGCCAGAGCCAAGCTTGAGCCAGGCCATGCCCTTAGGATCGGCTTGGCCTGATGTTATTACAAGCCAGAGTCGTCAGAAGCCGAGCCAGAGCCGGGGCTTTTGAGCTGAGCCAGGCCATGCACAACACTAACATTGCCCTGGGTGCTTGTCATCCACATCCCACCTCAGTCACTGATCGCTTCCGTATTGCTTTTGAAGAAAGGAAGGTCAACTACATGAGAAACCATGTTTTTCTTGTGGTTTGCCTATTCTTGTGGCAGAGGCTATGAGTAAACGAGTAGCCAAGTGTAGCTATGAGCGGGAGCGGCTGTGGCTATGTGCACATGGGCATGTGGGAAATCAGATCGGAGTGGAATTTGCTTTATATGGAGTCGAACCAATGAGGCTTCAGACAATGAGTGCCTGGATCAGGAATTCAGTGTATTAGAACTCCAATGTCAATCTTTATATATACTAATTATAATTTGTCATTGGCATGTTCAGCTTGGTCCATGGACAGGTCAGTGTGTCCAACACTCCCCCTCAAGCCAAGCATATGCTGAGCTCTGTGATGTATTGAATGTGTTTTGCCTTTGGCAATGCTTTAATAAAGATATCTGTAGTCATTTGTGTAGTTGGACAGTAGCATAGATTGATGACCCTGCATTCAATTCTTTCTTGGATGAAATGACAGCACAAACTAAAATATTTCAAGTGCTGATGGAATTGGTGGTCCTTTGCAATTGTGATTGCAAAATGATCATTGCCAAAAATTGATCTTTATTGGTCTTTTGATCTGTTATAATTGGACTATAACCAGTCAGACCATGTCTAAAAAATACTATGGGTTCTCAGCTTTCACCCCATATTTTGCTTATGTAATTTAGTTCACATGTAATTGAGATATGATCAAAATAAGATTATGTGGTTAACTGGTGTAATAAAGAGGGGGTGTCTTTGCCTTTTATACTAGTTAGTGTAAACATGTGTTTTATATAGAATGATATATCCTACCATACATGTAATCTGTCCAATCACATGCATGACACTTGGAACATGACATATCCACAGTAAGGCATGGAGTCCTTACACCCTCCCCCTGTAGAGACAGCACATAGCTCATGCAATGGGAATTATAGTTAGTCTGATTTGAAGCAATGGAAACATAATACAGACAAGTATATATCAGGAGTTATGCCCCTCAGCCCAGTGCAAGAGAGCATTGTACCTTTTGGATACAAGGAGCAACTTGGCTAGCTCCCATTGCCATACCATGTGATTATAGTTATTACATAATATAGGGGCAAGGCACTTCAGGAGGAGAAATCCTTGAACATATTGGTGGGATGGTCATTGGAAGGAGGAGTTGGCATTATTAAGGAGCACATTTTGCCCAACAGCCCCTAGGAACATCTTTTACAACATATTGTGGTTCTATTCCAGGAGGCAGGCATCTTGATGAACTTGGCCCATTTATCAATGGAAGCATCATATGGTGGAGCCCCTTGAGGTAGTGACAGGATCCACTTGCTAACATCTTTGGCCTTGGGGAAAAAGGGTCATGTGGATAGTGTGGGGCTGGTCATGTGGGCAGCATGAGGAGAGTGCATGGAGCATATAGCCTTAGTTGTGGCAGTGGCATGCATGCATCAGCAAACTAACACTTTTCAATAGCTGAGACTCCAGCTTCTCATACAATTTAGCCATGTTCCAGTGCAGCACAGGATATCACAACCTGTGACAGTCTGGAATAGCTGTATGGAAATTTAAGTGCCACAAAAATAGTGCAAAAAACAGAGGTTGCTGTGTGTGCAATTTAGTCATCATCAGCATGATTCAGTCATTTATGGGCATGATTTAGAATCCATTTGCACAATCTAGTGGCTTGTCAAAGTCCAAATACTAAATAGCACTACTTAAGGATTTTTCAAGCCCACTTCTGGACCATACAATCTAGATAGTTATCCTTTTCCTCAAATGCTGATTCTTCCCACAACAATGCTATCATGGAATGCCAGCATTCTAATGAAATGTTTCCAATCTTGGTGACTTCCTCAAACTGATGGAGTGCAGCCTTGTAGGGTTGAGGATTTCTTCTGCCCATTAAATGCCATCCCATGCTATTCCACCATACTTGCTCCTAGTTGTGCTCACAGTTTTCAGTATCTGCACAACCAGCTGCATGGGTCATAGGAGGAGGTTCACAAGCAACAATCCTCCAGTGTATCTCTCAATGGTACTTTGAGCCTTTAGGACAGCCATCCAAATTTGTGAATCTACCCTAGCAAATTCCTTGTTGGTAAAGTCATTCAGATGGGATCTGATAAGATGTTAAAATCCATATTTGAATAGTGTTTCAATGCTGTGCTCTACTGATATTGAGACAAGGATGTATTGTTGGATGGACACACATGCCATTTATCAATTTCTTTGATGGTGAATTCAGTCAATTTACACACGTCATTGAACATAAACATTCAGTTGAGTTCCAGAAGTTGGAGTAAGGCATCATTTGGTATTTTCTGTAGATCTGGATGCCACTTACTGTAAGTAGTAATGTAGTGAGGTTGACCAGTGAGTCTTGCAGGGCATAAATGAAATCAACCTATTGGCCATAGCAAATACATAGAAATAATTCAAATGTGGCCTTGCCAATGGTTGCAGGTAGTACAATTGATGAGCCTTCAGTGTGGCCATCCACTGGAGCAACATCAGGTTCAAGCACATTGTGGGCTGTGAATCATGGAATGTTTCTGATTTCTTTGAAAGAATACTTTCATGAACCTTGAATAAATATTGCCTGGCTTCTACCTAAGTAGTTCAATGAAAGCATTCAATGTGCTATTAACATGACCTTGAAAAATAATCAACAAACCTGGAAAACCTGTATTCTATCACTATAAAAGAATTTGGGGTGGTGCTCAAGAGTGTGGCTCTGAGTGCCAATTGAAGCCATACTCCTTGGTGACAACTTGAAGGTATGTCAAGAAATGATTCAGGTTCTAGTCACATAGTTTATACATGCATGATGTCAATGCAGTATTCATTGTTGGTGGGTTTCCTGAGCTTGCAACTGTGACCCAAGTCTTTTCTGGTCTTTCCAACATGGACTATAGACCACTTCCACAGAGGAATTTTGATTTTCCATCCCTTCCTTTGCAGCAGGATCCATGGTCACCTACTATTCTTGCTGTGCACAAATACTTTCAAGACACTTATGACTATGCTATACATGTTCTGCTCACAGATGGAGTGGACCCAACTCAAATTGCTTTTTATGTAGATCAAATTTTGTCATTTGCACTGCCAATACTCCTAGAGTTGGTTTCTGAAAGTGAATAGCAGGGAAATGTCCTGTTGATTGACTGGCTTCAGTGTATTTCAATAGTGTTAGAAGATATAGTGGCCAGTCTTTAATCCCTTGCTGCAAATTGTGAGTGCAGGTATTGGATGTTCATTGATTTGACAGGAAGAGTTGCTAACATCAATCATATTGCCAGTGATGAAGCACAAATTGAATTCCCCCACCTTACAACAGTTGAGCAGACTGGAAGACATGGCTGGCCAAGAATGCTCATAGATCTTGATTTTCTCTGAGATGCAACATCAGCTAGCCATCAGATCAGTTTCAACAAACTTACAAATGTCTTGAATGTTCATCAGGAAATCTTGCAGTTATATAGAAAGAAACATGGAATTGCAAGGCAATATTCAGACATCAGCAATTATGCCCTTGATCAATTTGTGAAAGTATTCAAGACTGCAAAACCAGCGTCAGGTTTTCATTACCTCATTGGATACCTATGCCACTGTGGTCTTTGTGTTCAGCAATGCCATGTTTGGGACTCCTTACATTGTATTGATGGACTGAATTGGTGTTTATGGAAGAGTTGTATGATTAGAAGGCAGAAGTATAGAGTCCCATGCTCAAATGCATTATGGCATATTGATGGACATCACAAATTGATACATTGGGGTTTTTTTATTCATGCCTTCATTGATGGGCATTGTCACACAGTGAGTTCTTATAATTTATGTTGTATCTCCAAGTCTGCACTTAATAGACTGGAAAGGTGACCACAATCAATGCTAGTACAAACAACCAGGCAGCAACAGTTTTTAGCTTGTTCCTGGATGTGAAAACACAATATGGGTTGCTATCTTGTGTTTGAGGAGACCATGGTGGAGAAAATGTTGAAGTTGCAACATATATGGTCATGAAGCAAGAAATAAATTGAGGGTCTTTTTTATGGGGCTCATAAGTTTTTACTAGAGAAAGAGGATCTAGAATATACACTGATGACTGTGGTTAGATCATCCCGCAACTCCTGAATTGAGCAACTATGGGTTGAGACTGGAACTTAGTTTGTACAATACTGGAAGGCTTTTTCCATGTGACTTGAGTGGCTCCATAAGCTTGATGTTGATAAGACAGGCCATCTTTGGCTTATACAGACACTTTTTCTGGACTCAATCAACCAGGACTGCATCGCATTTTAGAATGAATGGAATCTTCATCCAGGATGAACTACAAATGGCCAGAGTCCTCAGGTATGGCATCTTACATAACATACTAATTGGTGTATAGTAATAACAATATCCAGGATTTATGCTTGATAAGTTTGGCATAACATAGTATCTATGCTGACAAAAGTGATACTGATAGGGAGAACCATGGTGTCATTGAAGGTATACCATGGTCAGGTTGATTTTTTTGGATAAAGACTCATCATATCTCTATATAGACCAGTTACACCATTTTTGACATGCACCTGTTGAGGTTTCACAACAACTGTCTCCATTTCTGACCAAGGATGAAGATGAATTTTTCCACATACTTAAGGCTGTCATTGAGAGTGATATTATACCTGAAGGTTATGGGCTCCTGAAGATAGAGATGAATGGTGATGACACAGATATGATTAAGACACTTCCATATGGGAGTTGTGGAATGATATCATTCACAATTTTATTGACAGATCCAATTTGGACTGCACAGGTAAAAATATGAATACAAGCAGTTGAAATACTATGTGTTTTTGAGGCTGCTGGTCAAGTTATATAGAAATACTTGACAAATTTGTGACTCATCTATTCTTTGTTCAGTGTCACAGTCAGACATTCAAGTTTATGCTCTCTTACCTTTTGTTCCTCATTCACACTGGTAATTACCACTACAACCAACATCCTACTACTGCTAGCTGTTTGTGGCCTGGGTGCTGAGCACTAATGTCTGAACCTAATCCCAAGTACTGCCAGGAACTTGTCAAGAACCATTAATGCAATTGCCAAATTTTCTCCAAATCTGTGGACTCTGCAGCACCAAGGATTTGTTGTGAATGTAGCCATGGGTTTAGCAAACATCTGGCTGAATTGATTGCATTCTAGAATACACAAATGCTACTCTTAAAGCAAAATGGTTCCTCTGCTCAGCAATAGATTCTTGACATCCTCCACAGCTGATGAAACAGGATTAAGGACCAAAGGAGGTTAGATTTGGAAATACAAGAATGACAAGGCTCACTATAGCCAAGGAGGAGACTTTGAAGAGTTTCCATAGCTCAAATGTTGGGATTGGTACACAGACTAGGGAACCTAGCAGCAAAGTGAGTATTATACATATATTCACTGCTACAGTATGAAAGTCTAATGCCATGTAGTGACAGGCAAGTTTACAGCAGGCCTGGATGCCATCTTGATCCTTAGTTGACAATGACCATAATATAAAGGTTGGAACATGGATATGCCTGGTCAATTACCTTGATGTATGTATGTTAGTTATTGCTCAGACACCATCAAGGTATATATATATACTGACCATAATGCAAGACCATGAGTGATTGTGTCAGTCTGGTTTGCCAACTCAAACAGAGCTTTATAAAATGGAGCTTCAAAAATGTACACATGTCAAGCATGCCATTGAAGAGTTTTCATTTGACACAACATGGACTCACCAGAGACTTGATGAGTACCTGCATCATATTGTATTTCCCACTCTGTTTGGATATTTAGAGAAAACAGACAAAGGAAAATGGAGGGATGGTGCACCTAGACAACAATGGGTACTAATCAACAAAGAGAAGCAGCATTATGAAGTTGTAAACATTGCAGAACCAGCTGGATCACATCTTGCATGGTATCATGGTTGATTTAAATATGCTATAAAGGTCACAAATGTTATCATAGGTGAGAACTCACTGAATATCCCAAGCCATCCCAATGGTTGTGAACATGTCTTGATGAGTTGATCTGATAGTGCTTCTTCAACACATCCCATGCAAAGTAGTGGCATCTTTGGACCCAAACTCTGATAATATAGAGCAATTTACTACTGATGACTCAGAGGAAGAGATGAAATTGTCCCACTGCATTGCTCATGGTGAGTTGACTAAGCAATGAGTACTACTGTGTATGAAAACAACCATCAACAAAGCTACTGCACAGAAATGGATCAGGACCCAGGTTGCCTCAAAGATTGAAGTTATTGATATAAGCTCTGAAAATGACAGTGACAAGCAAATGATTAAGAAACAAAGGATTTTACAAGGTTAGTGTTTAAAATAGACTACACTGCACATTACTACACTGCTAACACTGCATGAAAAGACTGTAACCAAAGCTTCAATCACAGAATGAAAGACAAACTGACAAATGTTACCACAAGTATGTTTGAGGACAATGCTATTATACCTGGAGTAAAAAGTGAAAGTTGTGTGTTTTGTTTTATCCTTGTCTCAAGTTTGATGCAGTACTAATCTGCTTGATAACTTGGATTTTAGTGTTTTTTCCCATGACATCCTCAGACATTGAAGACCTCCCAGATAACTTGCAACAGATGTCCCTCATATCAAAATGTTACTGGCAACCAGGTGGCACAATCACCTCTACCCCTGCTCAGATTGCAGGTTCAGCATTTTCATTGGAAATGTCACAACACTTTCAGTTTGCAGTTCTAGCTGTGAGCACTGCAGCTCCACCCAGAAGCCATATCATTCATGTCTGCAAGTTTATTGAACCAAACTTTGATGATACCTATCTCCAAAATGTACCAGGCTCATCTATTCTGTGCATAAACCCATGGAACAAGAAGTATTACTTCCTTGATGATGATTATTAGTTTGATTTGCATTTTTCAACTTCATAGATCCCCTTTGTCATTTCCCCATGCTAATCCAGTCACTAATACTATCTCCCTGTGTATTTACCATATGATGTGAATCCCAGTGTATGCCAGGTGAACTTACAAATTATCAAAATCTTTGAAAACCATATAGATGAACCTTAAATCACACTGATGAACAACTAAATTGCACCCATGAATGACTAAATTGCACCTACAAACAACTGAATCATGCTGTTGATAACCAAATTGCACTGAAAAAATGCAAATCACATGCATAGCAACCTCTGGTTTTCATGCCATTTTTTTGGCACTTACAGCTCCATATAGCTGCATATACATACCAATAGACTATACACTGTTAGTATGTAGGTACTACTATATCTGAGTCATCTAACTACTACTACTAATCCAATGTTACATTGAGGATGTCTAATAGTTGGGACCTGGAGGGCTCTAAATCTATGGATAAATCAGCACCCTTTGTGTGATCCTAGCCTGGTCATACTTGAATTTCCAGAGAAGGTCCTTGTGCAAGATTGGTGTGACACTGAGTCAAAAGTCATGGTTTGGATGAGGGATTGGTGAGGTGATGGTGTGGGAACTTGGAGTGGTGCAATACAAATGATACATGTGTCAATGGCATGTATATTCTGTAAGTGTTTTGCTAGGATTCAGATCAAATCCTCACTCCTATCTTTTGTTCACTAAAGTGCTGAGCCACCACCACCCTAAGCCTGTGGTTCATCAGCCCCATCACAGCCAAAGTAAAAATAATGCATAGTGGATTCCAGCCAGCCCAAAACTTTTTCTCAGTGTTTGAATTATACACATGTTCACATGGTTTTTATTAGTAACACAGCTGACATGTCTTCCCTTGCAAAGTCTATATATGCCTCATCCATGATTGTGATCTCCTCAAAGGGCTCATATTCCAACAACTTCTTGATGGTATTGAGCAAGAGCTTCATTCCAGTCAAGTTCCCAAAAAAGCACAGAAATATGAGTTTGATGAGATTGTTCTTGGGCACCATATCTTTTACCTGTTTTGTTGTCAGCATATATGATGTCTTGAGAAAACTAGTAGATACACAGCATCTACAGCCAAGCTGAAGTGCCACTTCTCACTACCTTCTCCCTCAAGCAGACATTAAATGATCTTGATATCATTGACTTCAGCCCACACACCACATGTTGAGGGCATGATCACAACTTTTTTCCACCTGGGAGCAATACACACCCACATGATCAAGTCAATCACTTCATCTGAGCCCACTTGAAAAACATGTATTTTTCACTCAGGAGTCCTCTCAGTACAATGATCCATGTTTTGATTGTGTTGCAAGATGGATTCAGGTACTGGTTTTGCTTCGCATCATACCTGTGCAGAAGATGGATCAATCAAGTGGCCAAATGAGTTTTGATTGGTGTCAAGCAGGATTCCATCCTGGTAATTGTCCTAGGCACAGCAGTATGGCTCTAGAACAAGGATGTTAGGTCTGATCACTTTTTCAATGTCAAAGTGGGCTGGTTTCATTGGCTTGGAGGAGGGATGTGAGACCAACAACCAGCATCATGTCAAGATATCAAAATGAAAAGCAGATCAATTCAAAGTTTATTCAGCAAATGATTCAAATGACCTGACTGTCTTGCATATGCATGCTGACAATCAAACATTGACCTCAACACAACAGTCATATCCCCACTAGCACATGTACACATCCTATGAAAAGAAAAGCCTTGAGAGTTCCTTGTTCACTCACTTGCCATGCTCCCCACCCAGAGCACCATCAAGCAGCTTCAATACCACACTTGCTGATCCCCATGAAGACTGGAATCTCATACCAGCATGCCTATCAAAGATGCTGCATTCAGCTATCCCATGTTGGCACATTGAAAAAAACACACCCATACTTATACACAACCAGGATTGTCCTGCCACTGAGTGCCCTTCTGAATTTGATCCATGGTGTGCACAGTGGGCCAAGGGGTCTGTCCACAGATGGGGTAGATATCTTTGTTCTTGATGCCTCCAAGAAAACAGGCACTCATCCCAGGGCATGCAATGATGGCTGCTGGATTCATCATCTCATCCAATATCTGCCTGGCATAGTCAGCATTGAAGATCAAAGAGCATGATTAGTATCTGCAAGATATGGTGCAGGCTTGCCTACTTCATGGAGCCTCTGCCAGATAAGAAGTGAGTGAAGAGCCAGTTCAGATATATCTGGGCATGGAGAGTGAATGTGGTCATCATGTATCCAGCCATTGAATCTGAGATGAGATCACTTTCCAGTACCCTGTGAAGCTTATGGTGAGATAAGTGTCAATTGAGAACATGGGAGCAAAATGGAAGGAGAAGCTCATGTCAGGCATGTAGTCTAACCATGGAGTAGGATTGACACTGTCCCTTCAGAATTCAGTGTGGTTGTGTCTGAAGAAGAGGCCTGATGCTGCTCTACTCCCCTCTAGATCCAAGTCTCACCACATTGTTTTGAATGTTTCCTTGTCAATTGCTGTGCATCATGACAATGGTGTATAAAGAGCAGAGGTGGCATTGGGCATCTGGAAATAACTCTTTCACTTTAGAGACAAGTGACATACTTTTCTGTCATGCATCTCTGAATGCACTGCTGAGGTGGTGTACATCCTATTGGAGAAAATTGATCTATATGATGTGATCACCTCAGGGAATGGGAGAGTCTCACTGCCTAATGGCTTGTATACCAGATCATTCACAGATTGGCAGAAAATGTCTCAGTGATGACAGTGATGTTATACTTGCTAGTTTCTTGAATGAAGATGGCAGCAAATAAATTGACCACATCTAGAGACAATGGTTAGTGTGCAATTCAGCAAAGTAAAGAAATGCCAATTGCAAACATACATTATGATATGCTTCTTGTTGTTGGACATGGTGGTTGTACTTGATCCACCACATATTCTGGTCAAAATTCAAGGCTGGAGCACTGACCTCCTAGGCTCCCACAGCACCACTACATGCCCTGTTTGTCTTCACATGATGCCTTCTCACAAATGCCAGCCTCCTCACTAGAAACATCTGGTAGCAGATTAGCACATCCCAATTATACTGTTATGACCCTCATTGAAACCCCTTTCTTTTTCTCTCTCGATAGATATTTTCTCGGTCACGTGACTTGATATTTGTCACATGACACATCACGTGACATCACGTGACTAGCTTACATAGATAGATACGTCATAGGCCTAGACCATGACATCATAGCGCACGCCTTACGCGTGTATGGGAACTCTCCCACAGTCGTGAGAACACTATAACCATAGATAGTATAGATTAGTAAGTACATGCCGGCCCTCATGTGGTCCGTGCACTCCCTGTAACCATATATATAGTGCAATACAACGACCAGCAGACCTCAGTCTGTTTTGGTTAGTTCCCTTCTAGCCTATACAGTTTCCCTCCCTTGAGTTTGTCTTGTCGAAGTAACCTAGCTCGCGCTAGAAGTTGCTTTCATAAGAACAGACTCCCTTTCTGCTACCTTACTTCAACACCAAGCAAGTGTCCCACCTACCCACTTTTACTCTTACCTCATCTCGATAGTCGGATCCCAGACTTAAGGGAGATCTCGCGATAGCCAGCGATAAAGCTCTTCCCTTGAAATAGCAAGGCGGTTACACTGTTACCATAGAAGGACTGCGACCTTCTCTCCACCGCATATATACGCTCATCTGGCGTTGCCTCTGTTCGCTTTGTCAGGGTAGACCTCATTTGAGAGGACCCTTCTGACCGCGGAGAAATAAGGATCAATCCCTCAGCGCATATTGGGTCAGCGCAGTGGAGACAACCGTGCAAACCTCACATCGCGATTTCTACGAGTTAAATATTCACAGTCTCGGCGTACTAAAATGTCAGCCGTAACCAGGCAGAACCCGGTTCCTCCCCTCGTACTCGACACTCGCAGAGTTACTGCTTGACCGCGACAAGCAGGAGTTTTTTTCCCACAGATATTGTATGGACTTTTCTGATCTCTATGGCAACGACTGGAGAGCCCTCTGCAACTGAAACTATATAGCAATCTCCACCGAAATCTCCGAATGTCTCCCAATAGACGAAGACTTTGATCCCAACGACACTATAGTACGCGACACCCCCTATCACATCAACTTCGCACCAGACTTTCCCGAGTGGCTCCAACACGAATTCTTACAACACCATCTCGACCAAACTCCGGTCCTCATAGACGACACACTTGATTTTTACCAATCCCAAATAGAATTCACCTACATCGATCATGTCGGGACTCTTCGACAACCCACCATTGCCTCTGGACCGCCCCTTCAGCAGCCTCTCGAGCGCGCCCACAGTCATGGCATCACGCGCGCGCCCTCGCGATCCAGGTGCCCTACTCGCAGATCAAATAGAATTGCTCAGCGAGCGAATGGCGCAAATGATGCTCCGACTCGAGCAGACCGAACAGGAGAACCGCGAACTGCGGGACCGTCTAGAACAAGGCCAAGGGGGCCCCGGTCCCTCAACAGGCGGAACGGACCTGCTAGATCGGCAAGGCAAGAGGGCGGAGGTTGTTAAAGACCCTGGACTATATGACGGCGCATATGGAAAGTTCAATGAATAGTGGATGAAGATGTTGGTATTCTGCGAAACCAACCTCGACCAGTTTGGAGAACATAGGGTGAACGGCGAGAAGAACTGGAACCTAGCAGTCTTCTCCAGGATCGGCAGCAAGGCCGAAAAAGACAAGAATGGCGCCAGAGCCTGGGCCTGAACAGAGCTCAAGAAAAGGCGAGACGCCAACATGCCTTGGCTATCCTGGAGGGAGCTAGAAAAGTTACTCACTAGCCGGTTCAAGATAGGAAACGAGAAAGACATCGCAATCAAGAAGCTCATGAACAGAAGGCAGTTCAGGAACGAACGCACTCAAGTATTCCTGACACAATGGCTCGCGTTATACGACCAAGCAGAGTGTACGGAGAAAATGGGAATAATCCTATTAGAACAGGGCGTCTGACAGGACATAATCAAGCATATGTATATGCAGAAAAAGCGCCCCGACACACTCTATGAGTTCGTAATGACGGTACAAGATTACGCCAATGCAATCGAAGCCTTCGAATCACGATTCGATGGATCTCGTTCCTGATCGACCAGAGATCCAAACGCAATGGAAATCGATACAACTACCACCCCCGACAATCGAGAAGATATTGGCCGATCTTCTCAAGGCTGCTACAATTGTGGCAAAGAAGGCCACATGGCGCGAGACTGCAAGGCCAAAAGCACGGCCTGTGCAGAATGTGGATTCCGAAGGGGCGGGCTTCGAAAAGAATGCTCGAAATTTAAGTCGAAGAATGCTCGAAGAGTAGAAGGAACTACTTTAACAAACCAAGATTCCGAGCGACGACCCCCACTCACAACCCTCTCTCGCCCAGCAAACAACGGCCAGTTGAACTGGCAAGGCGCAATCAGAGGTATGGACTTAGAGGCCGCTAGGGCCTATTTTCGTGACCTAGAAGAAACCCAGGGAAAAGAGTAAGCTTAGACACATCGGGTAGTGTACTGAGCGATACGGACCCTATTTACGTACATAGTTCATCTCCAGATTTCTTTTCTCTTGTTCCATCTCGATCGAGGGTGCGACGCCAAGATAGTGCTCACCCGTTTCCTTTAGCTGTTTCCAATTCTTTTTCTGTACTAGATAGCGACTGTAAAATAGATACCGATTCCGACTCTTTTTCTGTATTTAGCATTGAATCTACCGAAACGGGGATCTCCGAAAAGGAGCTTGGTCACCGGGAAGTGACGCTTAATTCCATTTTAACAAAAAATAAAAATAGTTCCCCCTCGAACCCGAACAAGCGAAAAGTGTGCACACTAAAGCCACTTCGTGAACTATTTGTAAAAATCGATATAATCACGAAAACCACAAAAACAGCCATAAATGCCCTGCTAGACAGTGGCGCAACTGGCATCTTCATAGACACCACCTGGGCAAAGAAGGAAAGAATCCCTTTGCAAAGTCTCGAAAACGTCGTACCGGTATACAACGTAGACGGGACCATCAACTCAGCTGGTGGCATAGCATACACCGCCACCTTAGTCATCGACTATATGGGACATCGTGAGAAAATCCACGCCGATGTCACCAATCTGGGCAAAAACCAAATGATCCTCGGATACACTTGGCTACGAGACCATAACCCTTCCATAGATTGGATAAAAGGAACTGTCTCAATGGATCGCTGCCCCACATCATGCGCAGCACTACATCATAGTTACGTAAATAGGATGGAAAGCCACGAGCAAATTTACGGCTATCACATCGGCAAGACCGATAACGGCAAATACAAACCAACCGACGCTGCCAAAGCCAAGAAACTGGTACCATCAGAATACCATGACTATATAGATGTCTTCTTGAAGAAGGCAAGCGAGCGAATGCCAGAGCGAAAACCATGGGACCACGCAGTAGATCTGAAGCCCGATTTCGTACCTAAGAAGGGTCGATTGATCAAGTTATCTCCCCAGGAACAGCACGAAGTCAAAGCATTCGTGGACGACCAATTGTCAAAAGGGTACATCAGACCCTCGAAATCGCCGCAAATGTCGCCAGTATTCTTCATCCCTAAAAAGGACGGCAAGAAATGTATGGTTATGGACTATCGATATCTAAATGAGGGAACCGTCAAAAACAATTACCCTCTACCCTTAATCTCACAAATAATAGATAAATTAAAAGGATCTAAGATCTTTACAAAAATGGATCTCCGATGGGGATACAATAACGTATGAATCAAGGAAGGAGACGAATGGAAAAGAGCCTTCGTCTGCCATCTTGGGGCTTACAAACCCCTCGTTATGTATTTCAGAATGTGCAACAGCCCAGCCACGTTCCAACAGATGATGAACGAAATCTTCGCAGATATGGATGACTGTGTCATCATCTACCTTGACAATCTACTAATCTTCTCGAAACATGACAATATGGCCAAACACATCGAGACTGTAAGAAAGATACTACAGAAGCTCCGAGAAAACGACCTATTCGTCAAACCCGAGAATTGCTTCTTCGGAGTTAAACAGGTAGACATGCTGGGCATGGACGTCAGCGAACACGGAGTATCAATGAATCACGAGAAGGTGAAAGGTATCATGGAATGGCCTGCTCCCACTACCGTAAAAGGAGTCAGAAGCTTCCTCGGATTAGCAAACTTCTATAGACGCTTCATTGACAATTATAGTCTTATAGCCAGACCGCTCCATGATCTAACCAAAAAGGATCAACCCTGGAAATGGGAAGCGACACAACAAGAAGCTTTTGACAAGCTAAAAAGAGCGTTTACAACCGCACCGGTGTTAGCATACCAGGACGATACCACACCCTATAGAGTGGAGTGTGATGCATCGGATTTTGCCATAGGAGCAG
>JBBPMT010000429.1:0-11307 GCA_038090455.1 Garcileccinum viscosum
AGGGACAAAGAGCGATGTCGGCAAACACCTCTGCAGAAGCAGAGCCAGCCAACCAGATAGCGGGCTTGTACTTGTTGGAAGTCTCTTCGCCGGCGAGGTTCATGTATGTGTCTTTGAACACTTCGTACAGACCATACTTGAACATGCCTTGCAAAGAGTAGCCAACAAACGTGGGGCCGAACCCTTTCCAGAGGCCAGTTTGACCCTCTTCACGAACAAGAGTGGCGAGACCAGAAGTAAGACCCTTGTATTTCGCTGGGTTCACCTATTGGAAGTCTTAGGTGGAGCAGCGTCTTATCAGCCTGAGAGACGAACCTGCATGTTACATTTGGCAACGTCGAGAGGCGTGATACCAGCGTGCGTGAGACCGCAAGCAAGAACGCCACCAAGCATACACTTGGCATAGTAGGAAGAATCATGAGGAACGGGGCCGAGGTATCTGGTAGGGAACATAAAAATGTCAGTACGTGGAAGGAGGGCCAAAAAAAAAAGGACGCACCGTGCATCCCACTTTCCGGAAGGTGCCAAATGCGACATGGTAAGAAAAGAAAAGGTCTAAAGGTCTATGTAGTCTAGGGAGTTGGCTGGCTGGCTGGTGCAGACACGAGCGTTGCAGTTCAAGTGCTCGAATTGTTCCCGAACGAAATTTTGCGTTCCGAAAACAACCGTACATTTGCTATTTATGGAAATGCCGAGTCGTCGGGTTGGCGTGTGTCTCCGAAGAATTCCCACGAGCAGCACAGGCCTACTAGTACTTCTGAGTCTTGTTTGGAGCGATTTCGTCCGTGACGAGCGCCTGATTCGTATCACGAATCCACCGGCTTTCCGGATGCCATACTATACGATCAACTGATCACAGCTTTTTTGTTTTCTGGGATTTCCGGTTCGGGCTCTGATTATCATGACCAATCTGCCTGACGAATCAGCCGCTCAGCCGGAATATATACTCTCGGGCTCGTACTCACGATCCATAATTCTCTGCAATGCCTGTAGCAACGCCGTCCTCTCACCCACTAACTTCGAAACTAAACGGATCGTCCTCGGCGTGGCGCCCCATTCGGGTCTCAGAGCCTCCGGTCCGGACACAATTCTCTTTCGATCCATTGGAGGATGCGCTGGGTGCCTTTGGTCGCGGCGAACCAGTCGTGGTCATGGACGACGAATCCAGGGAAAACGAAGGTGACATCATCATGTCTGCAAGCAAATGCACCACCGAGGCGATGGCGTGGATCATCAAACACACAAGGTCTGCTGCTCGTGCATGTTCACGCATTAGCTGACCCGTTCCCAGCGGGTACATCTGTATTTCTCTTCCAGAAAAACGTCTTGAGGAACTCGAAATTCCCATGATGGTTCCACTTAATCAAGACAGGCACCGTACGGCCTATACTATCACCGTCGATTATAAACACGGTGGGCAATGCTTTATGCATAATAAGAACGCGCGACGTGACCTAATTTGGCTAGGCACTACCACGGGCATATCTGCCCATGACCGTTCTCTCACAGCCAGAAAGCTCGTCGATCCCTCTGTTCATGCCTCTGACTTCACCCGACCAGGTCATATGGTTCCCCTTCGTGCACGTCAGGGTGGCGTGTTGGAACGCAGAGGCCACACCGAATGTGGCATCGATCTATGTGTACTCACAAATCAGCCCCTGGGAGGGGTGTTGTGCGAACTCGTGAACGATGACGAGATGGGCACCATGGCTCGGCGGGACGATTGTAGAGCCTTTGCTGACCAGTGGGGTCTGAAGATGATCAGCGTCGAAATGCTTGCACAGTATAGGACATCTATATCTATCCCCTAATTTACTTGGATACCCGGCGCAAGCAAATTCATTTACATAAATTGCACGACATCATAGATTATATATCGAAGAACCCAAATTGTTTATGCAACTAATAGGATTGATATGTACAAAGATGGCTTTAGACATGCAAGGCTGTTCATGTGGGACACACAAATTCCTCGCGTGTCGTGTCATACCACGCTGGGAGTCGAAGAGATAATCAGCGTACGCTCTTATCGGACATACGTATTGGCTCGCACTCCGAATCTCCAGACTCCACTTCGTTTCAGAGAACACTGTTTGACGATGCAGGCACCCATCCTCGGAATTTCAGATGGGTATACCAACGCACCGATGACCGAAATAACTTGTTAACATATATGGCATCCCATTGCATTGATTTATACCCCAAAGAGAGTCGCATCTTGGAAGTAATAGCTCCTCGCTGCATTCCTAATAGACACCAGGAATCTCCAATATCGAGAATGTCTCTTCCCTTCCTCCCCAAAGCGCTCCCGCAGGAACGCGTCCCATTTTGGGCACCGTCCACCGAGAAACACATCCAACAACACGCTCTCCACCATCCACACACCAAGTGAGAACCTGCAGAACGTTGTCTCGAGCCGACCACAGCGCCCGAGACTTGAATAGAATGCCATTCAAATTCGATCCAGTCACCGCCTGTGCGTTTATAGATCAAAGTAAGTCGTAGAGAGCAGAATTTACACTATCAGTTTTCCGCGGATCCATTTGGCCAAATATGCGCAAATACCACCGTTCACTTCACCACCATGGTATCTCTCGCCCGGTACATCCGAAATATCCGTAGAACGGGAATAAAACAATGGTGGCACCAGATGCAATACATCGGTGACGCCAAAGCGGGTACCCTCGTCGGAACCGACCAGTATGTCTGTCACGACGGACCGTGGCCCTCCGCATAACTAACCAGTCTCCTCCGGCCAGGTTCGGAAACAGGTACTTTGAGAACCTGAACCCCGAGGACGAAGTTCCGGGTACGTTCAGAGCTGTCGCGTGCACCAATACCGTCCTGTTGACCCACCACCAGGTCGTCACAGATGGGTCGACTTTGCGCAACATTACGAGAACGCGTCGCAGGTACCTCCCGAATGGCATTCGTGGCTCCAGCACATTCGACAGCTTCCACCGACGGAGGACAGCGTCATGAAAAGTTCTTCTCCCGCGTGGAAAGCGGTATGTTCATGTCCACGTTTCCTTCCTGATCGAAATTCATATTGAACATGATATCGTCTGGGCCGAACAGCCATGGGTAGAGAACCTAACTGGGACACGCGGTGCCTACCGTCCGTACAATACGGCCGCGCCGAAAATCAACGCTTGGCAACCAAAGGTCGCAACTCGAGGATGAGCACGCAAGATCATACTTAGTGTAGTCAGTCGTTACCTCTCGGTATTTAGACAACTTGCCTTCCGAT
Organism: Garcileccinum viscosum; assembly: GCA_038090455.1. Taxonomy (NCBI): domain Eukaryota; kingdom Fungi; phylum Basidiomycota; class Agaricomycetes; order Boletales; family Boletaceae; genus Garcileccinum; species Garcileccinum viscosum. Next base: position 3,251 of record JBBPMT010000429.1, read on the forward strand.
TGATTCCGTGCGATGTACGCCCGGTGGGACATCGCGCTCGACGGTCCTGTAGTGTAGTGGTTATCACTTGGGATTTTGATATTCTACGTCACATCGTCTGAGTTTCCCTTCCCAAGACCCAGGTTCGAACCCTGGCAGGACCTTTGCTTTTTATTACCTACCGGGCACGCGAACAAGATCAAGTAGTGATGCATATGGTACCCTAATCAGGCTGAGATGAAGCGACCGATGTGTGCAGGGCCTGAATTAAGGCGCATCCTACGTGAATGGCCCGTGCTATTCGAATTCATGCAGTCTAGCTACTACCATTGGGTATGCAGAGAGAGAAAGAGTCCCAGAAACGACTAAGGAATAAGGTCAACTAACATAAGCATAAGCAATACAATAACACGCCCGTCCGTCCGACTCGACGAGCGAAAAAAGAGAGAGAGCAACAGCAGAGCACGACATCGATACAAAGCCCCTTCCGATCAGTATCCCGACGGCTTCGCGCCCCCCGACGTATCGTACGCCCGGATGACCCGCGTCTGATCCAACCGCCCAGCGCCCGGCCCAGCACCAGCACCACCCTCGGTCTGACTGAACGCGAAACCCCGATTCCGACGCATTCGCTGCACCGCCCGCACTTTCTTGATTGCCTTTTGGAATTGTTCTTGACGAGGTCGGTAGTCGGGTATGTTGTACTTTTGCAGCTCCTGTGCGATGTGATACGTTCGTGGGCGGTATGTCCGTCGGTAGTATTTCCACGCCACGTCCCGCGCGAGACATACGACCGGCAGCAAGAGGAGCATAAAGTAGAACACGGCATCTGTCCACAGACGTGGGACCAATCCGGCATATTCGGTCGAAAATCCCAGCGCGGGGGCGATGAGAGCGTACAGAGGCAGAAAGATCATCGTGAACAGGAATGAGCCTGGAATGGCAGCCACCGTGTACTTGGTCCACAAACTAGGACAGTGTTGGTCACACGGGTGGGAGGATCAATGTAAAAAGGACGTACTCGGAGATCAACGCAGCCTTGCCGAGCACAGTCAATAGCACGGCAAGATACAACGCCGTGCCCCAAAACCAGTGTCCCGAATCCAACCCCGTCGCCTGCTTCAAGTCACCCCAAAAGAGAATGACAGAAAATCCAAACAGGATCTGATTTCGCCGTCAGCTTCCTGCTTGAAAGTCACGTGCCCAGGACGTACCAGACTATGATACAACGCGTTACCAATCCATAACCAAAACGCCGTCTTGGTGAAGAAGACATTCTTTTGTCCGAGCATATACAGCTGTGGATATCGATCCAGCACGCGCGCCGACACGAACTGATCAAAGATCCCAATCACAAGAGGTGGCAACACAGTAAAGATGACGTTGTAGAACGTGATTGTCCACGATTCGTAGGCGATCTGACCCGAGAAGTTGTTGAAAAAGGAATACTGTAGTACGTGGGCATCAGCGCAAACTAAAGTGCGGCAGTGGGGGAGTGACGTACCCAAAACTGAGTCATGTAAAGCGTGATGTTCTTGTAAAATGAGTCTAGACGGCTGATCAGCATCACACCCCAGCGACGGAAATGCCAAGACGTACACAAAATTAGCTTGGACAATCGCTGATAACTCCATGCGCCATGAACGAGCAACAGCTTTTTCAGATATCGAAACTGCGAAATAGCCACATCGGCAGAACGTGCCGCTTGCAAACCCTAGCGTGCGCAGTCAGCGTTCATGTTACAACCACGATCGCCTAAAATGGAGCCCACCTCGACACCCGAGATGCCCACCCCAACATGTGCTGCCTGGATCATGCTCACGTCGTTGGCACCGTCTCCAATTGCGAGTAGAATCGAGTTCTGGTTCTTTTTGACGAGTTTGACCACGAGCGCCTTTTGTAACGGCGAGACGCGACCTGCCGAACGAGACGCAGTGCACATTGTTAGCGACAAATCCGCCGAGAACGGAGGAGGCAACGCACAGCAAATGACTGCTTTACACAACAACGCCAACTCCAAAAACGACTTGGATACGTCCTTTTCGAGCGCAAACTCCAAGCTCTTGCCGTCTACAGAACACGCGTCAAGCGAGCTACCAAAACAAAGAGACCGCCGCAACACACCAATGACCAACGCCAAGTCTTCCTGCTCACCGCTTATCCTTTGATTCTTGATTGCACTCAGTCGTTTCGAAATGAACTCGGCTGTCGCATGTGCCGTCTCTTCGTTGACGATCACCTGCACATCACGACCGTCAACGTCAACCACCCCGACACAGCCGCAGAACAAATCGATGACGCACCAGATTCATGCTCTCCGAGATCAACCGACAACTCATACCAATGTTGATCGCTGTCTCCTGTCGATCTCCCGTCAACACCCATATCTTAATCCCAGCCATCTGCAGCGTGTGTATCGTGTCCGGAACGCCGTCCTGCAGCTTGTCCTCGATCGCGGTCGCGCCGAGCAAAAACATGTCCTTTTCGATCAGCTCAGCAGCTTGGTCGAGTGCTTCTCCCCGCCCGTTGACGGTCGCAGCGGCCTGGGTGTATATGCTCGCCCATTGGTTGTATTCGGCCGCGGGAATGTCGCGATAGGCAATGCAGAGCGTGCGCAGCCCCTCGGTGGCATAGTCCTGTCAAGTCATCAGCTGGGGTGGAAAAAGGGAACGGAAACACAACGAACCTCAAGGTGCGAGAGCGTCTTCTCAGTGAACAACTGGTGTTTACCCAACCGTTCTAGAATGACTGTGTCAGCACCTTTGCAGTACAGCTTGATCTTGCCGTCCGGTGCGCGTACGACCGTCGACATGCGCTTCCGGGTCGAGTTGAACTCGCACACATTCAAGATCTCATACTCGACGGACCGCCCCTGAATGTTAACAAACACCGACTTGGGTTTTCGTGTCTATAACCCCCATCACAGTGGCACATCAATCAGGAACGAGGCACAAAACAGACAATGCGCCACGCACGTGGAACTGATACCCCAATAGCTCAGCACCGGCTACGAGCGCCGCCTCATCCGGACTGCTCGCCTGATAATGTGTCTTGCCGTCCCTCACCTCCGGAATGACTGTATGACACACAGCCAAGAGCGTCATGAATTCTTGGGCGATCTCCCTTTCCCTCGATGTCGCCACGCCCACTGGCCCATCCCCCACCGTTATCACGTCTGTTTCGAAGGGATTCTTTGACCTTTTGGTCGACGATGACGTGGTGGACGTCCCTGTCCCCTCGAGCACGCGCCTCAAATCATCAAACGTCCGCCAACTCTCCTTGACGCCCTCCCCATCTTGCTCTGCACTGGCTTTCCTGCTCTCATCCACCTCCTCTGCATACACCACTCCACCAATGCTCGCACATTTGAACTCCATCTCGTTCCTTGTTAGCGTGCCAGTCTTGTCGGAAAAAATGAATTCGATCTGGCCGAGCTCCTCGACTAGGGAAGATGTGTGACATAGGGCAGGAGTATCGGTCGCGGCGTAGTACATGTCGAGGTCTGAATTTATGAGGGCGGCCTGTTGGAACTTGACCACTTCCATAGTGACGATGAGGGAGATAGGAATGAGGTTATTGTAGAGAATGATGAATGTGAGGATGTCTGTAACGCCCCTAGTTAGTAAGAGTTAATCAAGAACAGGTTTCACAAGACCTTCGGCAAACATCTTGGCTGGGGGATGTAACGAGTCAGAACAAGGCGAGGATTATAGAGGAAGAAAGTATGCTGACCTCTACCCGAGAACGTGCTGGATTCAAATAGATACCATTGTGAACCGGAGAGGAACCACTGATTCGTGGGGTAAACGATAGCGCTGACACATTTGCAAACCACTCACCGTATTGATACTCGCACCAATGGTGGATCCGAGAGACAAGCAGAGGAGAAACACAAAAAGGAAGATGATCTGGATGTTGACCTGCTTTTCTACTGCGGTCCTCTTGATCGGCGCAGCCCTGTGATTCGGCTATCAGGACACGATCAAGAAGTGAGAGATGAATGCGCACGTCGCGTTCCGCATAAGCTTTGTTTCGTGTCCGGTAAACACGACTATACCATATATCCAGGGTGTATTTCGTAGTTGTGCTCCACGCAAGAGCATTTGATCTGGACCGAGGGGAATTTGACGAGGGACGCCAGCGTCCGAAAGGAGCTCGAGAGTGCCTTCATAAGTGTAGAGGGAATTGTTGGGCTGTTCGGATCGGAGAGAACCATGTAGAGAAGCAACCAGAGTGGGAGACGTCAGCTCAGCAGTCGAAGGGGACGCCTGCTTGATTTTGAGATTGGTTTCGCTGAGGATGTATGAGCGCAGTCGATGAAGAACGAAAGGAGGCGCACCCGTCGAGGTTGGAGGTCTCGATGAAGCAAAGCCCTTCTGGCTCGGAAGAGGAGATGAGTATGAGATCAGCGGGAATGAACTCGTCGGACTCGAGGCGGACGACGTCTCCGACGCAAATGTCTTTCCATTTGCGCCCTTCGAAGGTGGCAGAGGAAGAGAGCGCCTTGGCGATGCGAGAGTTGAGCTCCGAGTCGGATTGGTGCCGTTTCTACAAGAGGATGAGGATGAGGATCCGTGGGAAAGGAGAGAGAGAGACTGACGAGGTCTTCCTGGACTTCTTTGAATGCAGTAGCGAGGAGAACGACGAGGAGAGGCACGATGGTAGTGTACTGGTTCGTGGGGGAGACATTTGGGATTTGCTGTATGCAGGCGGTGAAGAGGAAGAATAGGTTGGCGTATTTGGAGAACTGTTCTGTCGGCGGGTGAGGACCAAGCCAAGGGGGGTTGAGGGACATAGTTACCCTTGAGGAACTTTGGCAAAAACGTGGCGGCGTTGTACTTGCTGGTCGAGACAAAGTTGTCGCCGTATTCGTCGTTCATGATCGGGTTGTTGAGCGCAATGACCCGCTCCCCGACTGGGATGGCTGGCTTCTCCCATGGCCATTTCCACTTTTTGCGTCTGCGGGGAGCAGGTCTGCTCGAGCTGGACGGCACGCCCGGAAAGGAGGCGCTGCCTTGGAAAGTGTCATCGGACCAACCCTGCGGATGACCGACGCGGGGCAGCGACGCGGTAGAGGTACCGAGACCGGCAGGCAGTGCGCCTTCGTATGCAAAAGGGAGACCGCTGTCTTGCGAGCGCGTCGCTGGCGGTAAATTTGAGCCAAGGAGGTCGTCGTCGTCGTCGAAAAAAGGGTCCATCGTCGCCGCGGTCGTCGGCGGATAGTGAAGCGATCGGCTGTTCGCTGCGGGGTTGGCGCCATGCACCAGACGTGCAAATGACTCCTCCGACTCCATGGCGTCGTCGTCGTCGTCGTCGGGTACAACGATATTGTGCGACTGCCTTTACCGCAGCGTATGCTGACCTCATCACACTCACGTCATCACTGCATTCGTTTCATTAGTACAAATCTTACTCTTCCTCTTCCCAGTCTACGCTCTCCAGTGCCTTGTCCCCCTCGTCATACAACCGATCAAGCCCCGTCAGCGCCTCCAAGTACCCCGTCTCGTTGAACGCCTTCAATAGCATCGCAAACCCTCCACTTTCGTACGCCTTCAACACTGTCTCGCTACAACCCGTACAGCAATCGTACGCAGCGCCCGTGATGAGCAGAGTGCGGAATTGCGCCAGGAAGCCCCGGAGTTGGTGAGGGACGAGGCCAAGGACGCTGTCGGTGGAGGAGCCCTCGGCGGCGTCAGTGCTATTCGGCGGGGGCGGCGGAGCGTGAAGGCTACGTGGCGCGCATGGTGTCAGATGATTCTGTGGTGCAGGCACGGTCAAGAGGCTCACCCATCCGGATGTTGCAAAAGTGATACAAGGAGCTCAACGGCAGTAGATGACGCGATCGAGGCAAGCCCAGGCCGGGTGACAGTACACATTTGGTCGAGCGTACGATCAGAAAGAGACTGCGAGAGCGTAAGCCGTCCGACATTGAGCACACAGGGAGACGCTCACGTCCGCAGGCGCGACGATGTCATTGCAATAATAACAGCCCAATCTCTGGGCATTTGGGTTCGGATTGGTCGCGGAAGCGCGGGCACCGTGCCGCATCACAAGATATGTATCGAACCCCAGCGCAGCGTTCAGCACGATCTATCAAACGCCGGTTTTCGTGTCCTTGTCTCGTTCAGGGATGAGTGGGGGAGAACAGACCTTGCCCTTTGCAGCACCCAACACCGTGGGCAACCACCGACTCTCGCGCGAATCCATAAGCAGAAATACAGCATCGTGACTATCAAACAGTGCCTCGAGCTGTTCTACGTCTTTCTGCGCCTGTGCGACCGATGCAGGGGGTATCGGGTGTCCGGGCATGGGTATCGAGAGTTGGTAGCCAGTCGCGTTCTAACGGTGGTGACGAGTTAGTACACATTAGCTGACAGAGAAATTGCCATACGACGCCGGGGAAGATCTTCTTGAGTCTGTCTGCTGCACAGGCCGCTTTCGGCTTGCCCCCATTGAGACAGTCTTCGAATTCAAACAGGGGTTGGCGGACTGGATTTGAGAAGGAGACGCGAGAGGAATCAACAAACGTGATCGTGCGGACACCCCAGCCCTGGTGCCAACCGAGTGAGCGTGATATGCACCGAACAAGGTTGACGTACCATGAGCGTGCGGGCAACGTAACATCCGAGGGTGCCTGCACCGAGAAGAAGACATCTAGTTGAAGCAACCTTTTCGAGGTCGAGCGCGGGGAGAATGCGCCAGCGCATGAGCTTGAGGTTGAGATCGACGGCCTGATCTGCGAGTCTGTACGAAGCATGAACAACCAGCGCTTGGGAGAGATGGAAAGAAAGAAATACCTCATCGGATCCATCATGGGTGCCAAGTCAGCCATGCGCGCGCTGAGTTTGTTGGTCGTCGGATGGCGTTCCCAGCCGAGAGCGGTGGGTTTGGTGGTGACATCACCGCCACCTGGATGCGACACGACACCAAAACGGGACTTCCACGGCTTGCCAGGCGCGGGAAGCTCGCTGTCGCGCCAGCAAAGCACACGGACGGAGGTAGTATGAGACGGGTGGAGGGCGTGAAGGTAGGTGAGGAGGTTGCGGAGTGGCCAACCTGGGTTGTCTGGAGAGCCGGAAGGGTCCAAAAAGCCGATGATCTGCTCGACACACGATCTGCAAGCGGATCACATAAACACGCAAGGACAACTCACAGATTCGTTGCTGGTGATGAATGCATCCACCCGGTCGATCGCGTGCACCTCTGCCGCGTCGCCCGTCAGCGTGACGACAAAATACGCTTTGGTCTCGGCGTGGAGTGCATTGAAGATCGATGTGAGCTGCACCAATAATCAGACGAGCGTGCGCGAGCGTGGGAGATGGCTACCTGAGCTGCACTGAGATGCTGTTCGGCAGCCTTCCAGCCGTCATCCGCGATCTCCCATGCTGGCTTGGCGACGAACGCGGGGAACGCAAACCAGTAATAGTACTGGTATTTCTTGAGATCTGCGAACGTGATGAGGAGAAATCGATTGAGCTTTGAGGGGTCTTTGTGCTTGACGATGCTGGTCCACATCTGGAGGCGCATGGGTGAGCTGTGCAGCGAGGCGATGGAGACGGCGCACCTCGTCGGCGAGAGCGTTGAAGAGGGCGGCCTTGTCTGCAGCCTTGAAGTCCTCGATCGTGTTGTAGTTCTTGAACACGCCGCGGGCTGGGACGGACAAGGGGGCGTGCCTGGATGGATGGTAAGTGTGATCGATGGGTGACGATGAGCACGCACGACGGAGCATTCTCGAAAGCGTCTGCTCCGATGGAGAGATTGCAGCCCAGGGCGACGTCTTGACCGGTCTCGCGATCTCGGATGGAACGACCGACCGAGTAGGAGGCTGTCAGGGTCAGCGACTCTTCCGAGAGACGGAGAACGTCGATCTTGAGCTTGGTTAGCTCGTGCCAGAACGCGGGCTGCACGAGCGACGCAAAGGGTGCAAACTGGACGACGGGCATTCTTGGTGGTGGTATCTGGCCAAGCCTGCTCAGGGACACAAGCTCGAAAAGGCAAGCGTGCTACATTCATCGCTACTACGACACTCGTCATGCTTTTGCCAATGCTTTGCGAACGACGTCCCGTCTCGCCTTTTT
>JBBPMT010000432.1:0-15891 GCA_038090455.1 Garcileccinum viscosum
CACATGACCCAGGAGGCAATGTTGTAGCCAAGGGTTTGCTCTTTATTTGTTCTCACCAAAGCGAAGTGAAATTCCCACAGGTGATTGTGGGGCGCTTCGCGCCCCAGTTTGTGGTTAGGCATTGCAACAGTTTTGCACCTCACTGTATGTTCAGGTTAGAATGTTATCAAGGTCAGCATTAGTGGAAAATATGCAAACATGTGGATAGTTTTTTGAGCCACTGTACATGTATGTGCACAGACCAGCTTAGGGCTGGCTGCTATTACCAACTGTATTTGTAATATAGACTATATAAAAGTATAGTGTTCTCACAGTTGTGGGAGTATTCCCATACATGTGCTTACTGTGTGCTATGATGTAACTATGATGTCATGGATCTAGACCCCAGGTCACATGATGTCACATGACTGATCATGTGACAAAGATCAAGTCATGTAATCATGAAAAATGAAAGAAATAAATAGAAAAAGTTAGATTATGGAGAGAATTCATAACACTGGTGCATCTCTACATTGGTAGGCCTCTATTTTGACACTGACTAGACTCCTCCTACTTGTTTGTTACCTTCCCCAAATGCTTCATACATTGCCCAGTCCCCTTCATGCTAGACTAGTCATAGACTGGCTTGCTAGATCTCTGGTCAAATACTAATCTGGACATATCTGGGCTGGAGCAGTTTTGTTTAACTTATTTGCATGTTTCCTGTTTGTATCACCCCTTTTGGACTTATACATTTTAGTTATTATGCTTTTGACCTCTCTTTTTTTACTTATGCTAAGTATGACTAATCTGATCCAGATCTTGAACATCTTTGTTTTACCACTGCTGTTCTCAGGAACCAGCTGCATTCTCACAAACTTTATTTTTGATCCCACTTTAGTCTTTATGGACATATTTCCTATGACATCTTCTTAGTTCAAGTCCTGGGAATGCCCAGATTATAAAAGATTGTAACTAGACTTATGAAAAACAGCTTTCATTTTGCTCACATTCATCCATCAACTTCATAACACTGACTACCATTACTGATAACATCTACCACTACCATCTACTTCTTCAATGTCCATTCAACAACCCATCAACTATGCCAACTCATACCAGTCTACTGAAAACACTTAGTCTTGCTCTCACCTGTACCAAACAAGCATCAGACTATTGGGAACTTTGTTTCAGACCTTTAGTCTTTGCTTTTCCTCACTCAGAGTCCCTTCTGGGAACAGATGAATTGCCTTCCCACCCTTTTCTCAGCCTCAGACTAGGAGAAGCCTCCTCTAGAACCTCCCTAGGCTTACTTTTATCTTTACAGCATGATGTCAGAAAGAGTCTATTCATCTCCCCCAAGTTGCCTGGGTTTGACTTGATGGCTGGACAGCTGTCGGCTGCTGATCTTTGGTGATGGAGGATTCAGGAGACATCAGAAAGTGAGATTTGCATAGGAGTCAACCTAGAATCACCAATTAGTATTCCCAGGATCTTATCCCCTTGACATTCTTCTTGATCAATATATTATTTGAACCTTGCAATTCTTCCAGTACTGATCCATTATTCAAGTGCTATTTGAGTGCATGTGCCAAGGCATTCAACTCACTACTTTCCTCCACATTGATTTCATTTCTAGCCAAATCCTGGTAAACATCCATAGCTATTTCATCTTGAGCCACACTTTCTAAGCAAATGTCATTGATGAGCTTCTGAAGTGTTCATTTCATCAGATTATCACACAAGCCCAAATTCTGGAGGGAAATATTGGCATCACTCTCAAACATGTGGCATATCAGATTCAGTGGAGATGAGACACCCAACATTATAACCTCCATAACTCTCCCTCCCTTCTTACCAGGATGGTTGAATCAACAGGAGTCAAGGCAAAATGCTTGTACTGCCATTGAAGGAACTGGTATTTGTGCCACACCATCTCAAGAGAGTGTGCCAGGTGCAGACCTGAAGCCATGCGCTACTGACATGCAAGATCTATATAATGCCATTGCGACCTGTAAAGAGACATGATGTCGATTCTATCTCAAGGAATGTTGTCTATAAAAATACTGAACATTCAGTTATTGAGCTGTTCAGCAAGTGGCATTTTGGTTGCCAACCGTTGTCATCTAGCAACCTATTTAAAAGGTCTATCCATTTAACTTAGTAGGATTTATGCTTGGGCATTAGTGCCCACATGCATTGAAACATCACATGAGTCTGATTCTTACAACTGGTCTAGCATCTAGTAGAAAGATGAATGAAGAACAAAAAAGAAAGGTATTCCATCATACCATAAGCCCTTCAGATCTTCTCCACTCAGTCCGACACCCTCACATCCTCAATCACATTCTCAACATCCTTCTCTCCTGTCCCTCCACATTCTTCCTCCTCTCTGCTGGATGACTCTTGCAGAATGATCAAGTTCACAATGACCACAACCAACTCAGTGACTAAGACTGTTCCCAATTCAAAATCATGTCAGCCCAACTATCCTTCGACAACCCCACAAGCACAGACCACTCACACAATGTACTCAGCATGATTGTGATCAAATTGAACAGTCCTTCCAACCTCGAGTTGGGATTTTTCACCCCTTCAAACAAGTACATGAATACCATGAAGTCCGGCATGAGTAGATCCCTGATCCCAAATGACATGGCTGCAGTGAGGATGAACCAGTTTCAGCACATGTAGCACATGTATGAGAGCACATGCAAACCAGAGACAATACTCCCAAAGAGGAAGGTTGTCATGCCCCTGAGGACTGGGTCCAGAACTATGGTCATGGTTGAGGTCAGAATGAAAGGTCATGACGTCAAGGGGACACACACTAGCAAGGAAGAACCCAAAGACTTTTCCAAGAACTCCAAATACATAGGATGAGGAAGGCACAACACCATTTACCTGCTGCATGATTAGCACAGCACATCAGTGCAATGACACCATTATTCTGAGTACACAGATTCATAAATAACTTCTTCATCAAATCTCTGTAAAACTTACCTGTGTGAAAATCAACAACAGCATCACCGTAAACAGTGCAGAGAGGAATCCTCCAAGGCCATCACTTTGAGATCAAGATTTATATACACAAAGAGCATGAATGCAAGCAATATCCTTACCAAAATGCCACCTTGAATGCATGAGTCAAAGTCCTCACCAGTGACTAGCAAATGGAAGACTTCAGCAGCAGCTGTTATATCACCTATAGCCTCCATTATGATGGATATTTGATATGAAAACAGATTGTGAGCTAATAAGTCATTGGAACGACTGTTGGATTTGCCTACCATAGACAGCCAGCATGGAGAGCATAGCCAGAGAATAAACACCAATCTTGAATCTATATACCCTATCAAGTACATGAATGTCATGCACATCCAGAGTGAGTACTGACAACATACCACAGGAATGTGATGACCAGCACTGAAGTGATGGTGCTTCTGTCAATATACTCCAATGCACCATACATCCCACAGTCAGCCCAATGATGATGCTCACACTCTTTAGGAAAGGCAAACCAAATAACTCTGTGATAATGATTACAATGAAGGAAAGAAAGCCAAGCCCAATGAATTCAGAAGAGCCCCACTTAAGTCATGCTTCTTCTCAGTATACAAAGGATAAAATTGAAGAGTTGTTTCTTTTATGGAAGTGTATGCTTAGATGAGGTAGTTGGGCAGAGAGAGAGTGGACCACTAGTAGGATAGTCCTAACACCTGTTTGATCCCCCACCCCAGTTGGGAATGCTAGATGAACCAATGAGAGATGCTCTGATCATGACAATGACAGTTACTAATAGTGCACATGGCATATATGGATTGTTGCACCAAATTTTACTATCTGCAATACACCAGTGACCATTGGTGGAAATATGTGCTGCAGCATGCATGGAGGGATGAAAGACAACCCAATTTCAAGGAATGAGCATATCAAGGATGTGCCTAGAGATGAAAGTTGTCATAAGATATGAGTGTAGTGTGTATGATTCCATCAATGACATAACTTACCAAGAACCATACCATATAGGTCCAGACATGCAATACGAGTCACTGTACCATCCACAGTGGTGACAGAAGGACACATCCTGTTGGCATACATGGCATTGAAGATCTTGCAGACAATGCTCAGAACCACAGAGACAAAAAGAAATGATTGCATACAACATTGGCAGTGCTGAGCATAGCAAAGCTAGTTCCAACCATGGACAGCAGTCCCATACCAAGATAGTGTCCCTTTCAAAGCTTGATTCACAACATCTGAACCAGACTTAAGATCCCTAAAATGAACAATAGACATGCTCGAACATCAAACCTCAGAATCATTTGCAGGATACCTTACCACAATCAATCAAGGACACCAATATCATGTATGCAGACATCTCTGCATCAAGCACCAATGTGCTCACAAAGATGATTGGGGGTGTAATCAACCCTGCCAGCATTGGCAGCACGTGCTGGAACCCACTCACCATCACATGGATATGCAGAGCCAAATGAACCCTAGCAGAACCAGAAGAACAGTGCTCAACATTCAGCCTTCCAACCCTCACAGGTATAGCTTCACTACCATGCCAATGATGGACCCAACAAAGGCCATGACCAATGTGAGTGTAAATACCACCCATGCACAACACTTCATCCACTTGACCTCAGCTGCACATATAATCCATTCCCATAGCTTGCACTCTTCCCTAGACTTTGAAGGGTCAACATTCCTGGGCAGTCTGAGAGGTGATACTAGGATGACTGTGCCAAGGATCCAGAAAAGTGGGAATACTGCAATGAACAATGTTAGCTACAAGAAATACCAACAAAAGTTAGGATGGGGGACAAAAGGTGAACCAACTTACAAAATCCAAACTTGAACAAATACCTCGCCAGCATGACAGGCTTCCTGTCAGTGGGTTCGAGAGAATAAACTGGTAGCTCAGCATCCACATAAGGTGGTGGTGGTGGCAGAACCTCCAGAATATCTGAGTCTGGATTACTGCTGCTACTGGGGCACACCAAGTCGTGCTGACTCTCATGAGTCACCTTGCCAAGAAAGTCATCCATGGCATTGACATCAGCAGCAGTAGTGATGGAACTCAGGGAGGTGATAGTGGCAGTGGCATGAAGTGTGTGGAGACAAGCAGAAGCAGGAACAACTTGAGCCTGCTGGAGCTCAGCTGGAAGCACAAAAGGAACATGAGTGTGAGAAATGGTTTGAGCCTCAATGCCAACAATGTCCACAGAAGAGGAAGAAGAAGGGCAGCACCAGCTGGCTGGGATGACCACAGAAAAGACGGAAGAAAAGTTCATGATAGCCTGGTGTGTTCAGATGGGGGAAGAGTTCAGCATTGTTGTAGAATGAGGTAAGGGCATCATTCCTGGGGATACATATACCCACTACCTCTTTGGTAGAGCATAGAACTGAGAGACTTCAATATACATGAGCAGACCTACAGAAGAAAAAAGAAACCCTTGGCAAATAAAAAATTAGGCTTTTCAGGCAACTTCAGTGCAATCAGTGATATCAGTGCCTGGCACAGTCATAATCAACTCAGGGACCAACATCCACATGGTGTCTGAGCAGTGCTGGTTAGAAGTACTGTACATCCAACTTGAAGTCATATTGATACCCCATCCTCCCAATCCTTGTCCATATTACTTTGCCTACTTCTTGCACTAGCCTCCATCAATGCTGCCAACCTGCCCATCCTCATCCCATTCACCCTGCTCATCTCTGTATCCAACACTGCCTCCTTTTCCACCCTCACCTGGCCATATGCTTTGTCCCACTTTGCTACACTCTTGAAGAATCACTGCCATGGAACGCTCTGAGTCTTGCTGCCTGTTGCCGCCATCATGTCTGGAACATCAAGGCATTGATTTGTCATGATGCTCATCTGCTTGCAACCACTCTGCCAGTATGCTGATGAAGATCCTTTGCCATCTGAGTCATTGCAGTACCTGTCCTCATCAGACTCTTCTAATCCTTTGCCTGCAGCTGCTTCTTGTAACTTGTATAGATAATGTGCATGTTCTGACATGCATTCTGTTCATTAGTTTACTGTGTTTATAAAATGAATCAGTGTGCTTATGTGCCAACCTGTGATCCAAATCATTCATCACCCCATCCTCAAGCCAGTCCTCCTCCACCTCCATCCCAAGATGCTTTCCCAAACTCTTCCTTGGAACATTATGTATGCTGACCAATAGTGTTGCACATAGGTGCAACTATGCCAGTTGATGCAGTGCATTGAACTTTACCTTGTCCAGCAACCTATCCTTGATGTTCAGATCATCCATGTTATTCTCTAGAACCTTGAGATGATACCATGGCCTGAACCATTCAAAGTATTTGTTCCGAGGCAAGTTCAGATCAATGTCCCCTTCAATCCCGAGTGCACATGCTGTCTCATATGTCCATGTCCATGCTATGTTCTTGACTGTGTACTTGCCACTGCCAAGTAAAATCAGTGGGATATTGAATGAGCAAAGGAACTACATGCAGTGCATGTGCCTATTCATCATAATGTTGAAACAGCCCAACTTGTCACCTGCCAACAAGTCTGCCCCACACTGTAAGATGAAGGCACTTGGACAGTAGATGTCCATGATTTTTGATATACATAATCTATGAAACCAGCGTGATCCACTATATCCAGCTCAGACATGTTGCATAGACATACCAGTTCGAACACCATCTTGAATGCCTTGTCTGTGATGCCATTCTTGAGTGGATTGTTGACCATATAGTACTTGTCCTTGTTTATCCCCTTGTCTTCCTGTGTCCCTGTCCTGGGAAAGTATTCCCCAAACTTGTGAAATGAGCATGTCATCACCCTGTCCATCATATAAAATGCCTCTTCAACTCTGTTGCCATGGTGGCAGTCAATGTCAATGTACAGGACATGTGGGTACATCTGCAGAAGCTTGAGGATGCTGAGTACGATGTTGTTGATGTAACAGAATCCAGAGGCTTCACATTTCTTGGCATGATGGAGACTCCCAGCCCAGTTGATGGCGATATTGGTTGCTCCAGAGGTGATGTGTTGGGCTGCGGCTGTGAGGGGAGGATGAGGGAAAAGCATATAGGCATGCTGAGATAAATTAAAACACCGGACACACCTATCAACCCCCCAGCCGAGATGGAACAAAACTCAACAAGCCTTCAAATGCAGGGTTGTCCTTGCCCATGAGGACTGGGGTAGGCAGCAATCAGGCAAAGTATATTGAGATACAACAAAAGAGTGCAAGCAACTCACATCATGTGCCATTATATGTGAGCTCCTTGACCGTTTCTGGTGTCATGCAGTGAAGGAAATGGATGTATTCATCTGTATGAAAGGCAGTCATTGATTTTGACAATGCGCATTTGGGGTGCTGCATGTATGTGATGTGACAGAGATAAGTGAGGATAGGCGAAAATGACAAGAGCCAGAGGCAAAAGAATGGTAAGAGAAGGCACGCCAAAGAGAGAAATAGGGGCATGGACCAAGACCTGCATCTTGTTGAGCATCCTATACACTGAGACCAAGTCATGTGTGATGTACATCTGATGGGGTTTCATGGAGTGCCTGAGACCATAGGTATACCCACCAATGTCCCTTGCCTGATATAACTTTGTCAATCCTAGTTCACAGAATGCAGCGAGCAACATACCATCATAGTAGTATGTCACATATCTCTTTGACATCACTAGATTGTTTGGTGCACCAAGAAGAGACAAGAAAAGTCACATATATTTTTTATTTATTTATGTCAATTACTGTCCCATGGCAGAGTATGTGTACTCTATGGGAACAATCTAGCTAAGCTGGAGCTTCTGCTCCTGTGATTTCTGTCTATGCAAATGCCCTGAAGTGGTTTGTGCCACCTGATCCACTGTTCCTGCTGGCTGTTTTAGACACCACAGACTTCTGTCACACTGCTATTTTGGTACTGATCAAGATGTGGGTGATATGAAGTGGTGATGTGGTTTGACAGGTACTAAGGCCCTGGGGGACCCATTGTACAGGTGGAAAAAAGGAAATCATATGTGCAAGAGTGAGTAAGTGAGTTAGGCAGAGTGAGAGCAAAGACAGGTTCTTCAATCTTGAGACACCTGTATGTGCATCAGCATGCTCTTGTTTGAGGCAGTGTAAGATCTTCTTTGTCCTATCATCCTTCTCCTCTCTCTTCTCTGCATCCTGATTTCCCTAGGCCAGCTAATCCCTTGTAGACATAGATAGCATGTTCAAGACATGTATGGTAGCTAGCAAAGGTGTCATTTATTGCTTTTTGTTTGAGCCGTGACATCACTATATGTGGGTTTGAGATGTTCCATTGCTTTGATGAATATCAACAGTGCTGCGATGCCCTTCTCGTGTGTGAGCAGAGTGGGTATGTTGTCTGTGTCTCTTCTCATTTTGTTTCAGAGCACTTGACATTTTCTCATGTATTGCAGACAGTGTAATATGAGATGATTAACAGATTTGGTGACCCCAGGGCAGTGCGGGCACTCTGGACTATCTGCACGATTGATGCAATGCAGATGCTCATTGAGTGGTAGATGTCCTGTATAAAGGCCTATCAGCAATGCAGCCTGTTTTTTCGAAAGCAGGGATATGAGTTTCAAAAAAGTGTTAGATGGCTTATTCATTTTATAGCAACTCATTTGCTTATATCTGGCCAATTTGCTCCATGTTTTTGTCCAACATAGCTTCAAAGTTTCTTTGTGTGCTTGTTTGAGTGCCGTGACGCTGCTGGGGAGAGGGTTGGTGCAGATATACTTTGGTAACGAGCAAGGTGGTGAATTATTGGCAGCAGATGCTGCTGCTTCTCAGGCTTTCTTGTCAGCTTGTTCATTTCCTGGTACTCCTGCATGTCCCGGTATCCAACATATCGTAATTTGGTTCTTGTCAAGGTTATGCTTATGTCTAATGTCTTGGATGATTCTGTGGAGGTAATGCAATATGTAATGCCCTGGTTTCATGGTCAGACTCTCACCAGATTGGACCACTGCCTGATTGTCAACCATAATCAACACTCTGTGGTCTATCCAGTTCATGGTTAACAGCAGTGTTGCTGTAAGGGTGAGGCCCACAGCTTCTGCTTCATAGACCATATGGTCACTTGGTTTGCCAAGATGGTATCTGAGGGCCTGTGGTGCTGTGTTGGGATGCAATCGGACTGCTGCTGCTCCAATGCCTGTTTTTGTGCCAGAATCATCACTGTATACTATGGTTTGTCCATCCCACGTAATTTGTTCCAAGTCTTCAATCACTTGTTCAGTATTTGAGGCTATGTGGGTTCTATACAGCAGGTTAGCATGTAGCGTAACTTGGTTACATGTCAGCAGCTCAATGGCTTTGGGATCTATTTCATAGGTGTGGAAGAGGTAGTGCAGAGATGATCTATGCCTCTTGACAAATCATCCTACTGCCTGTTTAACATAGGAATGCAGTGGGTGAGAGTCCATGACTGTTGCCAGACAAATGGTGACTTGATGGCATAGATTTTGTATGCAATGGGCCATGGGCCATATGTTGCTGAGAATCTCAAGGGAGTCAGTAGGTGATGTATACATTGCACCCATGATACTTAGCATGGCAAGGCGCTGAACGCTATTTAACTTTCTAATCACTCCTTTCAATCCTGGCATGTGGAGTTCACTTTCATTGGTATAGATCAGGTGAATCCAAATATCAATTGCATACAACATTTTGGGGATTGTGACTGCTAGATATATGTATTTCATCAGTGACACAGGAATGCCAAATGATGTGGAAGAAAGCCTCTTTAGTTGTAGGATGTAGGCAGTCCCTTTGACAATGGCATAGGCCATTTGGGCTGTCCATTTCAATGTTTGGTTGATTATTACCTTAAGGAATTTATGCTGGGACTTTGGTTTGATTGTTATTCCTTGAAGTTTGAGGTCAGGTTGTTCTCATTTGGCCTGGGTGCAGAAATCTAAAAGGGCAAATTTAGATGTTTTGAACTTGGAGTTATGTGACATAGCTCATTCATATCCTCCTCCACTTCTTTCCATCATATCCTTCAGTGTGGTGTGTATTTCATTGAATGTCTTACCAATTGCCAACAACATTGTGTTGTCTACAAATGCTTGTACCCTCTTCTTCTTTTCTTGGCCATTGCAGATGTCCAGAAGGCTGGCATTGTAGATGGTGTAAAGGACCATGGATAGAGGATCTCCTTGGCCAATGCCATTGTTGATGGGTAACCAGATTTCAGATTGATAGCCATCAAATTTAAGTTTAGTGTGCCAGTTGGTGAGCATGCTTTGTACAAATAAGACTATTTGTTCAGGTACCTTGCATGAGCACATGTTATGGAGAAGGCAATCAGTTACCGCATTTGGGAAGGCCCCTTCTATGTCCAGGAATAGGACAGATACCACTTGCTGATTGCGCCATGCTTGTTTAATTATTGCCTCTAGCAGATGGAGGGAGTCTATAGTTGAGCATCCAGGATGCCCTCTGAAATGCATTGCTGGTAGCAGGTTGTGCTTCTCAAGTAGTTCTAAAAGGTGATTAGCAATGACAGCAGATAATAGCTTGTATGTAGTGTTCAATAGAGCTATTGGCTGGTATGCTTTTAGCAAAGTATAGTCTGGTCATCCTGGTTTGCACAGGACTACCATGGTAAACTCCTTTCATGGGTCATAGATGGTGTTCAGGTTGAACACAGCCTGGAATATTCTCATTAGATGCAGGGCGAGCATATCAATGCACTCTTTGAAGACAATGTTGCATATTCCATCCAGTCCCAGAGCTTTATACGGGCTGAGTTTGGCTAAGGCACATATTAAGGCTTCTTTTGTGATGATCATGTTGGATGGTACCAAATTTGGGTAGTTGAAGTCTGAGGGGACAGAGAAATCAGCAGGAGGAGGTAGAAAGAAGGTATTAGCAAGGTGGTGGCTTTTCTTGTCATTTGTGGCAGTGAGAAAACTGCTGTTCACCAGTACTGCCTGTTTCAGGGACAGGATTCTGGTGTTTGCACCCACATTGTTAACATTGGAAATATATTTGTTGGCTGTCCAGATGTCGTCACCAAATATGTCCTCCAACCAGTCAGTCCAATATTGTTTCTTTATTGTTTTGAGGATGTGGGCATATCGGTTCCTGGACTTGCAGTATTGGTTGTGTATTGAGTGGCAGTAGTTGTCTTTGAGTTCAAATGAGTCCTGGGCAAGTTTGGTTAATTTGTCTTTTAATTGCATCAGCTCCCTGGTCCACCAACGCTTCAAGTTGGGGCTCAGCTGTGTCCTAGAGACCTTTTCTTGTATGGTATCTTGAATTGCTGCCATAAGAGTATCACATGCCTGCTGAAATTGGATTACTGAGGTAATGCACTCTTTCATATCAATGGTTTGCAACTTAGCTTTGAGCAATTCTGAGAACTCGGTCCACTTAATGTCATGAAAGTTGTAGGTGATGGCTTCTTCAGTCTCTGGGATAGTCAGCTCTAGCTGAGAGAGGATGGGAACATGATCTGTGAGTGGTTCTCATTGGCCAGGTTCCATTTTGCAGACAGTGAAGAGCTCTGCCATGTGATCCATGCAGAAGACATTGTCAACACACATCCAATTCTTTAAATTGAGGGCCTGTAATGTTGGTAAGTTTTTGGGTAATGGCATGAACATTGAATGATCTGCGATGAGATCAATCAGCAGTTGAGCTTTTCAGATGTGTGATGTTTGCATAAGATGCATGTTGCACTCTGATTCCCACAGGGGGTGGTGTCAATTGAAGTTGCCTAGTGAGACCATGTGGTCATGAATGTGTTGAAAGAGGATATTACGATCAGTATTAAGGAATGAACTCAGTGCATTTATGGTTTGGTCATGCTTGCAATCATTGTATATGTTGAATATTGTACAGAGCCTGAAGGGGCCAGACAGTTGCAGGACCACAATATCTCTCGACAGGAATGGAATTTGTTTCCAGTGGTTTGTATTGATGGATTTGGATATTAAGATTACCGATCTGTATTTAAAGGCTTTGTCAGTAAAACAGGTGGACAGGTAGATGGGATAGTAATTATGCAGGCAATAGATGTTCCCAGTGCAGTTTACATGAGGTTCTTGCAGAGCATAGAGGTTCCATCTTTGTACATATGAGTGGCCCATTGAGGAGCAATTGTTGCATGATGAGGGAGTTGTTCAAGTTTTGTTGCCAGATGCTTAGCTTGAGGGGTGGTTGGTCATATATATACATGGAAAGGTGAGAGAGAGTGGATAATGGAGTCCAGTTTGCTATTAGATGTTACAGAATGGAATGAGGCATCTGGTGTCGCCACTCAATTTGATGGTAGTTGCACTGGGGGGCGGGAGGGAGTGTAGGCATGGTCTTGTTCTTCATCAAAGGCGCTTTCCATCCTCTGGATTGCTTTGCTTTGCTCCAATCTCGAGTTCTTCTGGGCTCATTGTATTAATGGTCTCACTGCACCCAATTTGTTGAGGTCAAGTGTTGTTTGGCAAAAGGCGGGGTTTCTGGGGGCATATGTTAGTCTGGGCTTGATGTATTTCATGCTCTTGGGGGGGAGTAGGACCTGTGTCCAAGGTTCGTCAGTGGGGTAATAAGGCATTTGGTTCTCTGGATTGTTAGCATCAAGTTGCTCACATTTCTCTATGAACTCTGGACACTCCCTACTGTGACTCAGATGGTAGTTTGATTTGCAATTGGCACAGTGGATGTTGGAGGTGTTGTTGCATGCATCCATGCAATGATTGTTGCCACAGTTTCTGCATATGTCATGTTGAGCCTTGCATGTCCAGGCAATGTGTCCCCATCTTTGGCATTGGACACATTTTATTGGTTCTTTTTGGTCTTTATGGGGGTGCAATTTTTCCATGTTGAGTATCATTCTGTCCTTTATGAGGGAGTTAGCATGGTTTGGCTCGGAGAGGGAAAATACTGCATAGGTGGTTTTTTGTTCTGGTGCTCTTTTGTAGTGTTTTAAGGTCCAGTCTGGTCTGGTCTTTTGCACAAATTTGGAAAGACTGGACTGTAATCGGTCCTGGGAATTTCCTGATATGGAAAAAACCGGACCAAAACCAATAAAAACCGATAAAATTGGTCTTTATCGGTCTTTTGGTCAGTTATAACTGGTCCGTAACCGATCGGACCATGCTTGGAAAATACTACCGATTCCAGCTTTCACTCCATATTTTTTTATGTAAATCGGTTCACACGTGATCAAGATATGATCAAAATAAGAGTGGATGATCAAATGGATCAAAGTAGATAGAAATATCGATCTCGGAATAATCAGGACATGGGAATCGCGCTTAACAGTGGCTGTACCGGATGTAATACATGGTAATAGCTTTTATCTGAGTCACGGATCTCATTAATCGGCCGATACGCGGCCGAGGTATGGCCAATCTCGAGTTTTCCCTCCTTCCAACTTAGATTTATTTGTAAAAATTCGAATAAATTAGCTAAAATCTTGTAAATATTTGGAGATATGGGGAAATATAGGGCGTTAAGGGTGCTACATAGGGGCTACCGGAAAGACCGGTCTTAACTTGTTTAAACCAGTTTTTCTGAAATCTCGAAATCAAAAAGACCAAACCGAGACCGGAAAAAACTGGTCTAGGACCGGACCTTTGGTCTTGGTCTTAGGCGGTTCAGTTTCGGTCCGGTCCCGGTTTTTGGGCAGTCTTAAGACCAGACCTTAAAACACTACTCTTTTGTGTATGGGCTTGATCCATCAGGTTGAGATGATACTGTCTTGAGGTAGGTCATTTTCAGTTTCTAAATTGTGTAAAGAGGCTTCATTAGCTACTTTGAATGTGACAGGAACATAGGAAATGATAATAGAGAAAAGCCTCATCTTCATCTCTGCAGGGATGTTTAGATTGGCAATCAGGAAATGTTTGGTTTGTTCCTGATGGATCCAGTTGGCAGCATCTACCATGTTTACCTCGAATAAGATCCCTCCATTGTGTAGTAACAGGATGGTCTTGACTTTGGCTTGTGGGTCATCCAAGGATCTTGACTTTGAGATGGTGGATTGAAGCTTTTTGGCCATGGATTCATTTGTGTCGGTTTTGGAGTGTAGGTACTTATCCTTTGTGGGTGTGAGTAGTATTTGTCTTGAGTGTGCTTCTGCTCTCTTGAGGGCTTTGTGGATCTTGAGGGAGCTGCTAGTGTTGTGTTTCAGGATATCACTGTGTGATCTGTGAAATGGGAGGGTGAGTGACTGAGACGGGGCGGGAGTAGAAATGATCTTGTTATTGAGTGCTTTAGTTGCATTGCAGATCTGAGCAAGCATGTCTGACTGATTTGTTGTGTTTTGTTTGTTCATGTCAATGAGGGTGTGTCGAGTTCCTCAGAGGCCTTCTGTAGGGAGGCAATTTTCAGTGATATGGCTACTAGGAGTTTGTTGGTGATTGAGTCAGCTATCTGTAATGCATGGTTTTCTCTAAGATGAATGCCACGGTGTGTATAGCCTCTATGGCTGGTTTGGGCAGACCAGGCAGTTGCATGATGTGAAACAATGCATTGGCAAGGTGGCCAAAGTCTAAGAATTGCCCTATTGGAACAAGTAGATGAGAATCTATATATTCTTTTCCAGTTTGTTCATTTCAGACTTTATATGGAAGATTGATGATTTCATCTCTGGCTAACACCAATGGGGCTGTCAACCTAGTTCTCATGGTTTTTAATGGGAGTTTTGTGGTGCTTCTGCCCAATCTATCATTGAGGTGGCTTCTATTGAATGACATATAGTCATCCAAGTGATTTGAGGGGAGGGGTAATTAGCTCTTTTGTTGAAGTGTTGACTCTTACCTGCTAGTTTTTCAGGGTCCTGGTAGGGGTGCCATGTGGTAGTGAACAAAGAGCCCTTTAAGTCACACATATTAGCACATGATGTCACATACTTTTTTTTTTTTTGGACAAGCATGATTATTGTATAGCAACTGACAAGTCTAGTCCTACACAATACACTAAGGTGGAGGTCATGGAGAACTCTGGTGACATCACACTCTTCAAGAACTATTATCACGAGAGTGATAAATACTTCTTATAGCACTTTGCATAAACAATGGCACTCACAACCACAAAAAACACATCACAACAATTGAGGAACTTAGAAATTTTTAGTGACTGTCCAGTGTACTTAGCAGTAGTTATCTGTTTGCACCTACCACTATCATGCCCTATCATAAAATTTCACCTGATGTCAAGTATAGTCATTCACTGCCACTTTAAACACCACCACCACTTTAAACAAATGCTTACAACACATGAAAATGTAACATTTTCCACATGGGTATGTATATAGAGCTTGGAATATGCAATGGTATAGCAGCCCCAGCAAGTTCTATGATAGAGAAAGTAATCTCTAGTAGAGAACTTACTAGGTAGTTAGAGCAGCTGAAAGATAACTTGATAGTGATGTAAGAAGTATTGGAAATACTTCTTATGAGTGGCATGTCATAGATGAGTCATAAGAGAAATGTCATGATAGATTGTTCTAGAATGATGAATAAGAATAGAATGATCTAGACTTAAATCTAAGTATGGATATAGCTAAGTATATTTGAATAATTAGATTCTCAACAGGGTAGTAGAGTCAAATTGTGTGTGCATATGCTAGGGCTCTGTACAAAATTTTTTGGACACAATTACTCAATGCAATTGTGAGACAATGTATGTTTTCTCAGAAAAATGCAGTAAATGGTATAGTTTGATTTATGGAAACAAGCTAAATTAGGGAAAAACTATGAAAGAGGTGTAAATAGGTCTTGGCAAGGCTGAAGTAAAGTTTAAAGTGCAGTATAAAGGAAATTAGTTGTGCCAGCACAATGCCAGTCAAGCATGTTGAATAAGCAGCTATTAGTGACTATTAGTACTGATAGTGTCACTTGTAAGCATCATATACCATAACAGGAAATGTCATGCCATTAGTA
>JBBPMT010000434.1:0-15833 GCA_038090455.1 Garcileccinum viscosum
GAGTTTACGCTACCAAAGGGCACACATGCACTCAAGCTGTACGTGATCTGCGACTCATACGTTGCTGCGGATCACGACTTGAGTCTGGACCCGATCGAGGTGGCGGAGGGAGAAGAGAGTGACAGCGATGAGGATGATGACGAGGAGGGTGGGAGCGATGCGATGGAGGAATGAATGACTGTGTGTGTATGCCCTTGATGTATTTCTTTCTTTCTGTTTGCTATCCTTCCGTGTTATAATTATTTTGAATTGTTTCCTTGTTTCTCGCATGCTTGGGCAAAAGAACTACGTGAATGCTACCCCTTGAAGCTGACGACATCGCTAACCGACAAAAGACGGACACCTGAAACAAACTGACCTTTCTTCTCATTCCGGTCTGTCTTTCAATTTCCTGTCTCCCCGGCTGTTCTGCAAATCAGGAATGGACGGGGTCCAAAATCTATTGAATTTATAATCTGCTCACTGGCTTAGTCGTTCTTTTTGCATCCAGTCGTCATGCCACTCGTGACAGCCCCCCGCCCAAATCTCTCGCAAGTCGATTTATCCGAGGCTGCTTGCTCAATTCACGTCGAGGTGCATGCACCATCATTCAGTGTCCCATTCCTCCCCACAGCTCGCTTGTCCCGACAGTTCGTGCACAGTCCCGGACTAGAAAACCTGCGGTTTATGCCTAACCCTGCGTATCCATAGCACACCGATCCATGTACCTAGCCGCACATACATTATCGCACACTCTTTCCTTCTCGCTTACCAAAGCAAGATGGACACGCAGACGAGCAGCGACTGCCATGGTGAGATTATGGAAGCCGTTCAGTTCGTCCGAGGTGAATACCAACGATGTCGCACGGCCATGTAGGGTATTCGACAGTCAGACTGGTAAGTTGCTCGCCGGCAACCCATACCTTGTTGAAGACCACGAATGTCTTCCTGGATTAGGACATCGCTAACATTGATCAGTGAGGCTTTTCATGGCATGCCCGGGTGGTACCACTCATGCCAAACGGGCTTGGTGCTGGATGGATTAAACACAGGTGACGCATAGAAATCAGTGCCGACGACAAGAGGCAAGGCGACTCTGCGGTTCGTGTTGATGACAAGGGTCATGATGTCCGTTTGGGGCATATCTACGCTCACGTGTGATCTTCGAGGACCGATATAACAAAATCGTAGTAGGCCGGGTGGACGGCAAAGCTGGATATCTTGGCGAACTTGGAGTTCCCTATATCCAAAAGGTCAAGGGTGCTCATGAAAATAGATGGACGAAAACCTACCTGGTGTGGCCGGCTCGGGCGTCTTCGTCGTCACCTCGACCAAGTATGCGCGGTTGTCGAGGATGGTGGAAAAGGGTACCACCATACGCTATTTCAACTCTCGTCCTGCTATTTGCGATTATCTAGTTGTTTCTAAGTTCTGTTGATCTACTTCTGGGACTGGTGGTGCCTGCAGTGCAACCACTTTTCGCACCTCTCTGACAGTCAGGATGCAGCCGTAAACCCAACAGATTCTAGAGAATCTCCTGGCCAACATCATTTCGCCATGTCACCAAGACACTATGTGTAGTAGAACCAGTGCATGATCGTTGCACATTTGGCCCTCACGAAGATAGGACAGACGTTCTCGAGAGTAAACTTCTCCAACTCGAACGGAATCGTGACAGTCTGATAACCCCGATGGTTGCGAGTCCAACGTCAATGCACGCCATGAGGTGGAAACAGATGGAAATCAATGTTCATGTGCATAGGGTTCAGTCAAATATCATCACTACTTACGCAGTCCAAATCACCTTTCCCAATTTGTGACGGCTTGGCCCTTTGATGACATAGCCAAAAAAAGAAGCCCAACTGTGCGCCCATTGACTCAGCCTCAGCTCTCAGGCTGATGAGCATCACACCGTTCGAACATACTACGTGATGTGAAATTCTCAGTGAATACTACTAGCTGGTTGACCTGATGTTCATTAGGAATGAAGCGACTAAGAAGTTCTTGAAGCCGAAGTGCCGAAGCGTGAAATGGGGAATACACACTAGACAAAAAAGATATGTAAAATGGCAGGACGGACCTGTAGCTTGAAGAATGAGCAGTCAGACCTATGCACTTGGCAACATGGCGGAGACGGACTGTGAATCAGTCCATGATACGTACCTATCATGTCAAAGGATGACGGGCTGATCCATCCCTTCTCCAGCCACAATCAAGCCGAGTACCAGTGTTCATCAACTCAATTTTCATATAAGAGCGGGAAACTAGAGGTAGTAATGATTGAACACCCCCCTAGTACCTCATCTACTACTCTCGCTTCCACCACGTGCAATGGATTCCTCTCTGCAAGCCGACTTCGAAAATCTTCAGTTGATTAATTATACTTCACGTGCGCTCGCTCTTGTGTGAACATCATGCATCATGTCTCTGAGGGGTCTCAGTTGCGTTAATCACTCTCTTCACATATGATTATAGTAATTCTCTCTTCCACGTGCTCAATATTTGTTCTAACGTCGATTTTCCTAGTCCTTACACTTTCGAGTGAGGTATTGTGCCTCTTTTATATTCGGAAATTATGCATAAACTGCTGACCGATAAATTGGGCAGATAGAATACATTTGGGTTCGGGAACAAACTTTTTTTAATACCATAAGGATTCTGACATATGACCCTGATTTACAGAACAAACCTTGGACTGTGGTGTCCACCCTCTTCATTATCGTGCGTTTGAATCACCTGGTAGCTACTATCATGGGGCCGCCGGCATAGCGGAATACTAAATAATTGTTACAATATACATAACAGATCCGATATGTAGGAATCTGTAACTTTATGTGTGTCCAGAGTCATTTCACCCATCAAATGCTAACACCCCTCGGTTTGTAGAATGAGCAGCATTTGTATGTCAAGAACTTCTCCGAGGTCGCATTGGGATACTCAACAGACACTCAAATTCGAAAGGGGGGACACCCTTTCTACCAGGTCCTGTACATGTAAGACTTCCTCCTTTCTTCCTTTACTGAACACTGACTTGTTGTGATGACATGCAGGTGTGAGCCTCTGTTGTTACTTGTATTTTTTCAGCAACTTTGTTCACCCATTGTGCCATTCAACAGATGTAAGTGCACCCTCCAGTTATTGTGCATGTATGTTGGATTAAGAGATAATTCACAGGTATATTGTTTGATATCATCCAGCAGTGGGCAAGCATTGTGTTTGTCTGTGCTGCTGATGGTTAGTATCGATTACTTCATTCACCTGGAAAATTATCACAAAGCGATTCATTGAACATATTACAGTTGTGATGATCCTGCGCATATGGGCAATGTACAATCGATCAAGAATAATCCTTGGTATACTCCTCACTTCCTATCTCGGGGAAATTGTTGTATCGGTCATTGCAAATATTATTTATAGCAATCCCAAGAATTGGGTAGGTATGTAGAAGCTGGTGTCGAAGAGTGATGTGCCCCACTGATGCAACTTCACAGTGGCTGTCAATCATATCCTGGATCTCTCATTCTGCTTGGCAAGTTTTACATCTAACAGCTGGAATGAAGCAAATCTTATCTCTCAACTCGTTCACGGAGGGGTGATGTGCATGCTAGTGATGATCAAGTTTACAATGAGCTTGGTTCAGATGCACAAAGCTACGAAACAGTGGCGACTTCGAGTCGGTCCATTCATCAACCTGCTTTTTATGGAAGGCATAGCTTACTTTTTTGCGTATGTCCTCTTTGTTCAATTCTGCTGCTATAATATTGATATGGAGCTAACATGTACATATATTCGGTTGTAGCATGCTGCTGTGGAATCTCTTCAGCGTCTTAGTTGACTTTGAAATTCTTGCCATAGGGGGTCCGCCGAGTATACTTATATTTCTTTTGCAAACTGTGCCTGTATACACACTTACTCCGCGATTCGTCTTCAACATCCGGGAAATGTATGCCCACAGTACTTATGGCGGAAGAGGGGATGGGATCGACACAGGATTTGGGTTATCAGCTCTATCTAGCCACGGAGCGAGCCGCTCATCGATCGTATTTGCGGACGACGGGGAACTTGAAGGAGAGGGATTGGGGGATGGTAGTGAAGATATACAGACGGAAATGAGAACGGTGTAACTTTGTTCGAATCAAGTCAGACCCTGTTATTGATCTCGATGGCCATACATAGAATTGTGACTCTACGCTCTATGGTGATCAGGACTTGTGACCATGGATACTGTGTACTAGTATGTGTTCACGACCTTGGGGACCCAAGAATAGTGGTCATGACAATCCAGCTGCACATATCCGACAAGCAGGATCACAACTAATGATGTTCTTCTGTGTAGTCTGACATGTAGGGAGGAATGCATGGCCGCCCTGCGGACTTCTCAGCTGGATAATGTCAGAGAGCTTCAGGTGAAGACCCCATGTGATGCCGCCCAGTTCGAAGCTGACCAGCCAGCTAGTACACGTCTCTTGTTTGCTTTTTGCATATATGTGCCATTGCAGGCAGTGGGAAACTAAGACTATCTAATGGGACTCAACATTCATCGTTGAGGCGAATTGCCTTTGGAAAGGACCAAGCCTAAGCTGTACACAGTATTTGTGAGTTAGTAGATGGATGGATCATAATTCAAGACCACATTCTGGTATGGGGGTAATCCTGGCACCAGGGCTTGACAATGACGACGAATAAATTGAACAGAGTTGCTAAGCAGGATGTGACACTTGTCTTATTTTATTTTTGCCACTATCCAGTCTGTCGAACTTGAATATGTGTCCCACCATTACGCACAAACCTTTGGATGCAACAAAGTCGAACCCAGATTTTTCCGGCTTGGGTTGATATACCGACATGTATCACTTACCGCACAGTTTTTGTACTGCCATTGATCTATCATTTCGTAGGTTAGTCCCCGACATACCAACTTCAAATGCAACGTGATGATCAAAGATGAACTTATATCATGTTCTGTTGGTCCCAGTGTTTCTGGAATTGGCGGCGGGCTGCAGTGCCACCATTTTGCCACCTCTCTCATGGCCCAAGTCAGGGTGCAGTCGTAAATCAAACAGAGAAGAGAACGTCATGGTGAACATCTTGCCATGTCACTGAGACACTATGTACAGGCCTACACGAGTGTTTTGCATGTGGTGCTCACGAAGGTAGGAGAGACATTTCGAGAGTAGACTCCTCCAACGTGAAGGAAATAACAATCAAATAACCTTAATGCTTGCGAGTCCTACTCCAATGTATGCCATAAGACGAAAAAAAAAAAAGATGTAAATCAATGTTCATATACATAGCGTTCAGCGAAATATTATTACTTTGTGATTCAAACCATATTTTGCCAGTGCGTGGTGGCTTATCCCTTTGATCATTATAATCGAAAAGAAGTCCAATCGTGACTGTGCCCATCAATCACATTATTCAGCCCACCTTTGATGAGCGTCACACTGCTCCAACAGACTATGTGATGTGAAATTCTCAGCAAATACTACCCGCTTATCCTGATGGTCGTTAGGAATGGACTGACCAAGAAGCTCATCTTGAAGCTGAAGTGCTGAAAATTGAAATGGGGGATGTACTAGACAAGGAAGATACGGAAAATGGCAGGATGGGCGTCCAGATTGATGAATTGGGGTTCAAACCTATGCACTTGGCAACCTGTGAAGACGCAGAGCATGAACTTGAATCAATTCTAGTATGATACCTACCTAGCATATGCAAAGGATAATGGGCTAATCTATCACTTCTCCAGCCGTAATCAATCCAAGTATCAGTGTTCATCAACCCAATTTTGTATAAGAGCAGAACCTAGAGTTAGTAATGGTTAAACGTCCCAAGCCCTCATTCATCACTGTCTTTCCGAGCACGTGCAATGGATTCCTCTCTGCAAGCCAAACTCGAGAACCTTCGGCTGTATAACTATCGTTCCCGTGCGCTCATTCTTGTTTAAACATCCTGCATCGTGTCTCTGAGGAGCGTCAGTTGTGATAATCACGATCATCGTATATGATTACAGTAACTCTCTCTTCCACATGCTCAATATTTGTTCTAACGACAATTTTCCCAGTCCTTACACTTTCGAGTGAGGTATTGTGCCTCTTTTTTATTCGGAAATTATGCATAAACCGCTGACTGATAAACTGGGTAGATAGAATACATCTGGGTTCGAGAACAAGCTTTTTTTAAGACCATAAAGACTCTAACATGTGACTCTGATTTACAGAAAAAACCTTGGACTGTGGTGTCCACCCTCTTCGTTATCGTGCGTTTGAACCCTGGTAGCTGTCACAATGATGGCCCCGGCATGCTGCTAAATCATTGTTACAATGTACATAACAGATCCGATATGTGGGAATCTGTAGTTTTATGTGCGCTCAGTCGTTTCACCCATTAATTGCTAACTTTTCCTCGATCCATAGGATGAGTACCCTCTGTATGTCCAGGACTTCTCAGAGGTTGCATTGGGATACTCAACAGAGACTCATATTTGAAAGTGGGGTGCTCCTTTCTACCAGGTCCTGTGGTACATGTATGGCTTCCTCTTTTCCTTCACCACTGACTACTGACTCGTGATGTCATGGAGCTGTGAGTCTCTGATATTGTTGTGTGTATCTGTTGTGCAACTTCGTTCATTCATCATGTCAATTGACAGTTGTAAGTGCTATATTGTTGTGCACACGCGATGAGTCTGAGAGATAATTCATAGGCAAGCTGCTCGATATCATCTATATATGGGCAGGCAATCTGTATGTTTGCACTGCGGATGGTTAGTGCCGATTACCTTGCTCACATGGACAACCAAGCAGCGATTGATGGGACCCATTACAGTTGTGATGATCTTGCGCATATGGGCAATGTACAATCGATCAAGATTAATCCTCGGTATACTCCTCACCTCCTATCTCGGGGAAATCGTTGTCTCGACTATTGCAAGCGTTCTCTATAGCAATCCTAGGAATACGGTAGGTGTGTAGAAGCTGGTGTTGAAGAGTGATACGTCCCACTCAGGCTGATGCGGCCTCATAGTGACAGTCGATCATATCCTGGATCTCTCGTTCTGCTCGGCAAGTATCACATCTAACGGCTGGAATGAAGCAACTCTTGTCTCTCAACTCGTGCATGGAAGCATAATGTGTACACTAGTGATCATCCAGTTTACGATGAGTTCGGTTGAGATGTACAGAGCTACGAAACAGTGGCGACTCGGTCCATTCATTAACCTGCTGGCTATGGAAGGCATAGCTTACTTTTTTGCGTATGTCTTCTTTTCCCATTCTGTCGCTGTGATATTGATATGGAGCTAATGTGTATATTCGGTTGTAGCATGCTGATGTTGAATCTCTTCAGCGCTTTATTTGACTTTGGAATTCTCTCCGAGATGAATCCAGTGCCAAGTGTAGCTATATTCCTTGTGCAAGTTGTTCCCGTATACACGCTTACTCCGCGATTCGTCTTCAACATCCGGGAAATGTATGCACACAGTACTTATGGTGGAAGAGGGCCTGGGATCGACACGGGGTTTGGGTTATCAGCTTTATCTAGCTGCAGAGCGAGCCGTTCATCGATCGTGTTTGCGGACGACGGGGAACTTGAAAGAGAGGGATTGGGGGATGATAGCGAGGATATACAGATAGAAAGGAGAACGGCATAACTTCGTTCAAATGAAGTCAGATCCTGTTGTTGATTACGATGGGCATACATGTATGGAATTGTTGTTCGACGCTGAAGGCTCATCTGGACCAGTGACCACAAATACTGTGTACAGTGATCCCCGGTCACTTGAGACAGCAAAATGTTCATACTTTCCAACACACAACAATAACAATTGACTTAGATCGATTACCTCAAATGTCATTCTTAGAACAAAAACTGTATGTACAAAAAAAATAGGGAAGATCTGTGCAGCAAGAACGCTGGGTTTTTTTTTCTTGTGTTATCGCGTATCCCGGTCACTTGAACCAGTCCAAAAGTGGTATATCAACTGTTTATGTAATTATCTTGGGAAAGCCGCATCTTATTCACAATTATCAATCCTCATTCGCATCACCGCTCTCAGAGTTTCGTTGCAAGTTGTATTCTTGACAGCTACGTCCTCCATTCAGTCGTTGCACAGTCGCATGGCTCACCACTCCACTATATCCCGGTTTCATTTTCCACTCTCCCGATGGCTTTTCTTCCTCTTTGTGAATGATTTTGATGGCCTCAGCAATAGCATCCTCTTTCTGCTTGGACTGCAATTGTTTTTTCTTGCTGGAAGAGCATGCACGGCCAACCATTGACGCCGTTTGTAGAGTTAGTGTACATTTTAGGCACATAAAATTTGGCAAGGTCAACGTTGACTAGTGACTCATCACTCGGCGGTGTCATAGATAACGTGATATCTGAGCTGATAAGACAAGATAAATAGATAAACAAATAAAACAATGGAACACATTCGGCATGTCGCTGGCAAGCTATCCCGTCTGTCGATAACAGATTAATCAGTGATAGGATGTCCTAAACAACTGACTGTAAAGCCCTATGGCATTAAGTTGCCACCCATGTCTAACACGCACTTGTACGACATACAAATGTTCGTTTTCACCTACATTTTCAGTAATTACTCTTGAATGGACAACATGTAGAACCTCTATTAAATTTTCATAGCTTCCTATATACATCCCTGACATGCTACTGTAGTTTCCGCGCAAGTTTAATATGAATTGCATGTGTGAAAGCCAATTGGTTCAAGTGACCGGGGATCGCTGTAGTATATGCTGATGACCTTGGGACCTCAAGACAGTGGTCGTAACAATACAGCCGCACATATCCCGCAGGCAGCATCACAG
Source organism: Garcileccinum viscosum (assembly GCA_038090455.1). Classification (NCBI taxonomy): domain Eukaryota; kingdom Fungi; phylum Basidiomycota; class Agaricomycetes; order Boletales; family Boletaceae; genus Garcileccinum; species Garcileccinum viscosum. Next base: position 8,805 of record JBBPMT010000434.1, read on the forward strand.
CCAGTGACATTGTCCTTCTGCCCAGCCTGACCTGCAGAGAGGAACACATGGCCAAATTACGGACGTGTCAGCCGGATAATGTCAGAGAGAGCCTCACCAAAGACTGTCTACGAGGCCGCCAAGTTCGAAGCCAACCAAGCAGGTCGAACTGACGAGGTAAAAATATATTTCTGCAAAAATTGTCCTACTAACAAATCCAACGGACAAGCAATATGGAATCACTGAGTTCCTACATAAACATGAGAGAAGAAGAAAACAGGAAGTCAAGTTCCGCGACTCAAGACATGATCAACGCATCACCCCACCTGCTTGACCGTATACTTTCCCAACTCGGATGCACAGACGTCTCCGTCTTGATCCTACTCTTGCAGTTCTTCACAGTATCCATGCCAACTCTCCACACTTGCATCGAATTGTGCGTCCCAGACTATCCGCCAGGCCCGTACATGCACTCAGAAACTTCGAACACATCTGGGGTCAGCATGATCTTCAATCTTCGGTTGTCCGCCTTGGTGCACGCGAACATGAGTTGGTTTTGGGATGTGGGTTTCGGGAGCTGGGGGTACGTGTTAATGGTCAACGACAGTCCATCTTTTAAGCGAGATGTGCTGGAGGATGTTCCGCCAACATACGAAGATGAGCCTGGGTATGGGTATGATGGTACACTTGGGGACTGCAAACTTGGATGTGAAGTTGGGTTAGCAACGAGAGCATCTCCTCTAACACTTCTGTGTTCGAAGGTTGTATTCTCAGTGCCGCACGAAAGTCTACATGGTTAAACAGGTGGATGGCTGTCAAACTGAGCCTCTGGCAACCATACCTTTAATGGCCTCTTCTGTGCGTCCCATCACCCGACTCGTCTTGGCTCGCCGGTAGCACCCCTTGATGCTCCAGTGTTGGCTGAGTGCTTTCGAGCGCACATTCTCGGCTTGGGTCCATGTACGAGCTTGGTAAGGTGTGAAAACGAAACGAGTGAACCGGCTCGCCTACTTGGAATGTTTGAGGTACGCCGCTGTGATGTTCAATTGGTAATGGGGGATCTCAGACTCTACGGTATGGGATGTCTGGTAGCAGCGCATCGCGATCTCATAGTTGCTGAGCCGAAATGCAGCATTACCCTGCACGAGTAAATTAAAGGGTACAGACTATCTCAAGGACATGATGACGTACTAGTTCTTTCTCCCTCTCGGCTCAGAGATAGCGTACTCGCATGATTTCTGCAATGGTCATTTCGTGTTCCGTCGATCCTGGATTTACTTCCTCCTTGGACTCCTCCCTGGTAAAGTTGACGTTGAGATCCCATGCATCCTCTTCCCCCACCGTCTCCCATCCAGGACACCGCTCTCTATATGGTTGTGAGCAATCACAGGAACAAAAAGGAACCGGCACACCTCACCCATCCCATTCCGTCTGTTTTCCGGAACACACGCCGCTGTGCTCCCCATCTTCACTGACCGTCTTCTCATACACATTGCCTAAATGACCCGTCGAACAACCATAGTCGCACCACTCACTGATGACAAGCCTTTCGCAAAGGACGTTGCGTACGTGCTGGAGTCGAACTCGCAAACGACGAGCCAGAGTGTCTGGGAGATACTTTTGTAGCACAGATGGACTTTGAGTCGCCAGTGACGATCCCAGCCCGGTGGAGGTGGCATGGGAAAAAGCAACTTTTCGCCAGACTTGAGTCCACATCCTTCTTCGAGCGCTTCGAGACCTTCAGCTAGGGTGCCGAGGTGAGGCAGTTTTGTAAAGTGACATGTGGTATCGCTTCGAGGACGTCGAGGTGAGCCTTGAGGGCGTCGTAATATGGCAGAAGGCGTAGCGAGCGGAGAAAGCGGTTACAACATACGGAGAAGTTATTGGAGAGCGCCTCAGGTGCAAGTTCAGGACAAGTTAGCAAAAAGCAGGATGGACGTACGACATATCTGAGAGCCGTATAAGACCAGAGAATGCCATTAGTAGCGATACGCTTGCACCATTGACGGAGCAGAATAAAATTTTGATATCTTCGCGATCTGCAATGTACATGATCCAGCCGGGCCATCCGATGGCGGTGCAACACATGACAAAGGTGCAGCCGGACGATCATGATGTTGTGATCGAAGAGGACGAGGAATATGTGCGCGATGGCGCATTCGAGTTGTGAGACACCGGTCATTGCATTGGATGTGTCGCAGTCGATGTGGGCTGGCAGTCGTTTCTTGACATGCGAGTCAGTACTGTGCAGGAGGAAAGAATTATATAATATAGTAGCCAATCAACATGAAACGTTTCATGAACTTGAACACAGCGACCCGGTCAACCGGTGACCTGACGCCTTCTGTGTTGTTTCGTAAGACCAGTTGAATTCTTGACTTAGTGTGTTTGGAACAGGTCTCCTTGGTTTTGGAGTCTACATGCCGGCGCAGGCAGTGTAAACTGAGACTGCCCTCATGGAACTTAACCCTGTATTATTAAGGTAAATTGACCTATCGTAGGGCAAGCTTATGCCTAGGCTGTACACAGCGCCGGTGAGTTGAATAGCGTATCATGAAACAAGACTGCACTCTACTATGGCAATGATCCTGGTCCAGACTGATCCAAGTTTTGATCTCTGACATGCTTACGCTACATCAATAACAATCCTGATTTCGAGTGCAACAGATGAAACGAAGATGCTTCTAAGTTCTCTCAATCTGCTTCTGAAACTGGCAGTCACGGTGGCTGCGGTGCAATCATTTTGCCACCTCTCTCACAATTAGGGTGCAGCCGTAAATCAAACAGAAGGGAACCTCACAGCAAACATTGTTTTGCCATGTCACCGAGACACTATGTGTGGGCTTACACGAGCATTTCGCATGTGGCCCTCATGAAGATAGGACAGATATATCTCACAAGTATACTCTTATAACTCAAACGGAACAACAGTCAAATAACCTCAATGCTTCCAGGTCCTACTACAATCCACGCCCACGAGATGGAGACGGATGGAAATCAATGTTCATACTATATATGGGGTTCAGCTAAATATTACTTACGCGGTGCAAACCATATTTTCCAGTTCGTGATGGCTTAGCCCTTTTGATGATTGTGGCCAAAAAAAAGAAGCCCGACTGTGCGCCCATCAACTATATTGCTCAGCCCCAGCGTCGACGAGCATAACTCCGCTCGAAGATGCTACGTGATGTGAAATTCTCAGCGAACATTAGCTAGTTGTCTTAATGGTCATTAGGAATGGACTGGCTAAAAAGTTCATCTTCAGGCTGAAGCGCTGAAATATCAATGTCCATCAACCCAATATTTATATAAGAGCAGGAACTTAGAACTAGTAATGGTTACACGCCCACCAGCTCTCATCCACCACTCTCTGCCAGCACGTGCAATGGATTCCTCTTTACAAGCCAACTTTGAAAACCTCCAGCTGAATAATTATGCTTCCCGTGCGCTCATTCTTGTTTTAACATCATGCATCGTGTCTCAGAGGTCTCAGTTGTGATGATTACTATCATCGTGTATGATTACAGTAACTCTCCCTTTTACGTGTTCAATATTTGTTCTAACATCGAATTTACCAGTCCTTACACTTTCGAGTGAGGTATTGGACCTCTTTGTTATTCAGAAATTATACAAAACCGTTGACTGACTGGGCAGGTAGAATACATATGGGTTCGAGAACGATTTTTTTTCGAGACCATAACAATTCTGACATACGATCGTGATTTACAGAATAAGCCTTGGACAGTGGTGTCACTTCTCTTCATTATCGTGCGTCTGAACCCCTGGTGGTTATAACCATCATGACGCCACCAACATACTGCAATGCTAAATGATTATTATAATGTACATAACAGATCCGATATCTAGGAATCTATAACTTTACGTGTGTTCCGAGTCATTCCACCTATCAGTTGCTAACTCCCCTTTGGTTCACAGGATTTACTCCCTCTGTATGTCCAGAATTTCTGAGGAATTGCTTTGGGATACTAACCCGACTATTAAATCTGAAAGTGGGGACCTCCTTTCTACCAGATCCTGTGCGTATAGGACTTCCTCCTTTCCTCCACTGACCACTGACTCCTGCTGATGACCTGCAGCTGTAAGTCTTTGTTCTTGTCACTTGTATTTTTTTTTGCAAACTCGCTAGTCCATCACGCCAATCAATAGTTGTAAGTACTCACTCCTGTTGTTGCGGATGTATGTTGGATTGAGAGATAAATCACAGGTATGTTGCTCGATATCACCGATATATGGGCAGGTAACTTGTATGTTTGCACCGCTGATCGTTAGTACTGATTATTTCATTCACCTAAACAATCAAGTAATGATTCATCGAATGCATTACAGTTGTGATGATCCTGCGCATATGGGCGATGTACAATCAATCAAAAATAATCCTCGGTATACTCCTCACTTCCTATCTTGGTGAGATTGTTGTGTCTACAATCGCAAACATTGTCTATAGTAACCCTAAGAATTTCGTAGGTATGTAGAAGTCGGTGTCAAAGAGTGATACGCCCCATTGATGCGATTTCACAGTAACTATAAATCGGATCCTGGATCTCTCGTTCTGCTTGACAAGTGTCACATCTGATCGCTGGAATGAAGCAAGTAACATCTCTCAACTTGTGCATGGAGGCGTAATGTGCACGCTAGTGATGATCCAGTTTACGATGAGCCTGGTTGAGATGCACAGAGCTACGAAACAGTGGAGACTTGGTCCATTCATTAGCCTGTTGGTCATGGAAGGCGTGGCTTACTTTTTCGTGTATGCCCTGTTTTTTCATTCTGCTGCTGTAATACTGATATGGAGCTAATGCATATGCTTGGTTGCAGCATGCTGACGTGGAACATATTCAACGTTTTAGCTGAATATGGAATTCTTGCCGAAGTGGGTCCACCAGGTGTACCTATGTTCCTTGTGCAAACTGTTCCTGTATACACACTTACTCCGCGATTCATCTTTAATATCCGGGAAATGTATGCACATAGCACTTATGGCGGAAGAGGGCACGGGATCGACACGGGGTTTGGGCTATCAACGTTATCTAGCTACAGAGCAAGCCGTTCGTCAATCATATTTGCAGATGGTGGGGAACTTGAAACAGAGAGATTGGGGGATAATAGCGAAGATATACAGATGGAAAGGAGAACGGTGTAACTTTGTCGGAATCAAGCTAGACCCTGTTGTTGATCTCGATAGTTGTACATAGAATTGTTACTATTGTTACGGTCAACGATGCTGAATGCTCATCGAGACCTGTAACCATAAATACTTTGTAGTATGTGTCGATGACTTTGAGACCTCAAGACCGTGGTCATGATGGTCCAGCAGCACATATCCCACAGGCAGAATCACGGCCAGTAATATTGTCCTTCTGTACAGAAGGACCTGCAGACAAATGAGCTGCCACTCTGCGGATGTGTTATCCAGATAACGTCAGAGAGAGCCTCAGGCGAAGAACATCTGCGAGGCCACCGAGCGAACGACCAGGTCAGACTGATGAGGCAAGAAAATATTTCCAGAAAAAGCATGCTACTAAAACATATATTGGGCAAGTGATACGGAACCACCGAGTTCCTACATAAACATAAGAGAACAACAACAAGAAAATAGAAAGGTAAGATCAGCAACACATGACATGATCAACACATCACCCCACCTGCTTTACCGTATACTTTTCCCAACTCAAATACACAAACATTTCTATCTTGGTCTTGGTCTTGCCGGTCGCCATAGTATCCTTACTGACCCTTGTGCCCGTGTCAACTTGTGCGTCCCAGACTGTCCGCCAGGCCTGTATCTGCACTTGGGAACCCCGAGGATGACTGGGATCAGCATAATCTTGAGTCTACGTTCGTCCGCTTCTGCGCGGGCGAACGGGAGCCAAATCTACAGTCTCCAAGCGTGTTATCATACCCGTTCCCGGAAGAAGCCGCATCTTCGTTTGCCGGTGGAAAATCCTCCAGCATACTTCACGTGCAAGAAGTACCGTCATTGACCACTGACATATACCCTCAGCTCCCGCAACGGAAACCGCAAAAGCAACTGCGAGGGCGGTGGCAGCAACAGAAACATCTCCTCCAATGCTTCCGTATTCGAAGGCTGTATCCTCGGTACCGTGCGACGGTCTTGGGTGCATAGGTCCATGGCTGTGAAACCGAGCCTTAGATGACAATACCTTTATTGGCCTCTTCCGTGCGTCCCATCATCCGACGTGCCTCGGCTCGCTGGTAGTGCCCTTTGATATTCCGGTATTGGCTAAGTAATTTTGAGCACGCATTCTCGGCTTCGATCCGTCTGCAACCCTGGTAAGGAATCAAAACGAAACGCGTGAATGAACCCGCCTACTTGAAAAGTTTGAGGTTTGCCGCTGCGATGTATATCAACTCGTAACAAATGTGTCACAGCGTCACACACAACACAGCCTCACGATACGATCGCATGGGAAATGTCTTACTGTCCCGAATTAGCTACCACAAGAAATCCGCGATAACATGAGAACGAGACTTTTGCCCGCACTCTCTTTCGCTACTTGCCATGACCAAGAAACACCCCGTGGACGCTGTGCGGTCTCCCCCATCCCAGCACCATATCCTCCGCGCAGGTAAGCCGCGTGACGCTGGCCAGAACTACGTCCTTGTCATCCATGGGGGCGCGGGCACAATGCAGAGGCAGGGCTCGACACCAGAAAAGCTTGCTCAATATAGGGCAGGGTTGGCTCGTGCGCTTAAGTCAGGCTATGAAGTCCTCAAGCTTGGAGGTGAAGCAATGGATGCTGCGGTCGCCGCTGTTGCAGTCTTGGAAGGTAAGCAGCCTTATCGTTGAACCCAATGTTCCTGTTCAGACACCCGCTATCTTGTATCTTATATGGTACAGATATCCCTCTCTTTAATGCTGGCAAGGGTGCAGTCTTCAACGTCGCTGGCAAGGTCACTGATCATTGATTCCACTTACATGGTTAAATGACTTACACGTAAATACTTGTCCATCACAGAACGAAATCAAGACAAATAGGAGTGCATTCGATGGCTATCTACATGGCAAGG
>JBBPMT010000435.1:0-15782 GCA_038090455.1 Garcileccinum viscosum
CCGACGCGAGTGAGGAGAATACAATGAGGGAATCTAGAATGATTCGTCAAGATACCAGTAGCAAGTGAGTTGCGCGGTTGCTTTGGCAGGATCCCCGTTTCCGACAGGACGGCATCCGGTACTGCAGGAGAGACAGTCCGGGGCTTGCGACCGCGCTTAGGGCGTGTGGAGTCTTTAGCAGGATCAGCGCGAGTCGACGATGCAGTAGAGAGTAATACCTTGAGCAGCAGAATCGCTGGCCGTCAGAAGGGACGTGCGGCGTCTTCGTGGAGCCTTGTTATCCGCATTTGGGATGGGGCCGGCTTGCAGACCAGGTAAGGGTGGAGCCGCCGGTCGTTTTGGGAGATCAGAAAAAGGCTTTTTCGTTACAGTGGGCTTGCGGGTTGTGTGGGAGGGGGAAGAGTGGAGACGACGGGCGAAGGCGACGCGACGAAGGACGCGATACATGGAGAAACGGAGGTGCCTGTATGCGCGACGGTGGCGCAGGATGGTCGGAGCTTTAAAAACGTGGTTGGACTCGTCTCTGCTCGCTTCTTGACCACAAACCAAAATGTCTTTCGCAGGCAGACGCAGAGGAAACAAGGTCAAAAAGGGCGTCCAGTTCACCCTTATGGTCGTCGGTTCGTCCCTTTTCTTCGTCTACCTGCATTCATTCTCCCTACAACCCAAGCAGGTGCCTCTGGGACCGGTCGCACAACTTTTGTCAACACCCTTTGCGAGTCCGAGGTCCTTGCTCACAAAGTGTCTGACAATCCCGGCACCGCCCACATTGAGGAAGGCATTAGGATCAAACCTGTCAACGTTGGTACGTCCGCCATACATCCGCCCCATTTTCGCCGCCTGACGCGTTTCTTGCAGAACTTGAGGAGGATGGCGTTCGTATTGCTCTTACCATCGTTGATACTCCCGGTTTTGGCGACAACATTGATAATGAGTTCGCGTTAGTATTCATCGCTCTCTTGGCACCTCCCTCCTGACGATACTGCATAGCTTTCAAGAGATTGTAGGGTATCTGGAACGTCAATACGATGACATTCTGGCCGAGGAATCTCGTATCAAGCGTAACCCCCGCTTCCGTGACAACAGAGTCCATGCATTGCTCTACTTCATCCCTCCCACTGGACATGCGTATGTACTAACAATCTTGAAGAAAGCTTGTTAAACTCACGTGTACGATAGCCTGAGGGAGATGGACATCGAACTCATGCGTCGCTTGTCCCCTCGTGTCAATGTCATCCCGGTCATTGGCAAGGCCGACTCGCTGACCCCCAGTGAGCTTCGAGGATTCAAGAAGCGGGTTAGTGGTTTCTGCAAATTTACCGACCGTCACTCATCGTGTATCTAGATCATGGAGGATATTGAACACTATGACATTCCTGTGTACAATTTCCCATACGATGTCGAAGAAGATGACGAGGAGACTATTCAAGACAACAGCGAGCTTCGGGTAAACAGGTTTAACACATTCAGTGCCCCGGACGTGAGACTAACTCCCGATAGGCTTTACTTCCTTTTGCCATCATTGGATCTGAGGAGGAAATTGAAATGGAGGGGCAACCCGTCCGGGCCAGAATATACCCCTGGGGTATAGCTGAAGTTGACAACCCAAAGCACTCGGATTTCAGTAGGCTTCGAAGCGCCCTGTTGAAGTAATGTTTGCGAGTATTCCTATCTTGCTTTACTAACGGGAGACCAGTTCACACCTCGGGGACTTGAAGTCGCTCACTCACGATGTTCTGTACGAGACTTATCGTACGGAGAAACTCTCCAGGACGGTGCATTCGGACACCCAGTACGGCTGCAATATTTTTTGCCTGATATTGTGTTGCTAAGTAACCTGGATCTGCAGCGACTCTTCCATTCTCCCTGAGGAACTTGCGACTCAGAGTGTGCGCCTCAAGGAAGAGCAGCTTCGTCGGGAGGAAGAGAAGGTGCGACAATTGCTTGTCACACGCGTTCGACATACTGATTGCATCATAGCTTCGCGAGATCGAACTCAAGGTGCAGCGTGAGATCAACGAAAAGCGACAGGAGCTTTTGGCAAAGGAGGAATCTCTCAGGTATGTTGTAGATCTTGATGAACCGTGTGTGGACGCTAAAGACCGACCGCAACAGAAATCTGGAGAGCCGACTGGCTGCGCAAGGTTCGCAGGCCGAGTTCCGAGAGTGATGGTAGCACGCGGGTGCCCCAATTTGATCGACGTTGGCGGTCAACCCATATACCCCACATCTGTCCGTTCATTACTCTCTTGTCTGTCTACTCCACTCGTTTCTGGTTTACTGCGCGAGACTATTACCGGATAATCCATTGACATTCTTTACGAGTCTACATGCTTTTTTTCTTGTTGCGCGTCGAGAGTTGATAATCACACGAACTTTTTTTTCTTCCAATATGACGTTCTAGCGAGGGACGAGTTCATAATAGCTGGATTTCGCGTGAATGCTTCATATTCAACCTCCGACGTCGCGATCCTGACAGGGTGCCGTGCCCTGTTTGGTGGGCATCATTTCCAGCCCGTCCTCATCCACGTCTCCAACGCCCTCAACGTCTCCAACGTCCCGCCGCCGTCCTGCGCGCTCACCGTTGTGTTCGTCGTGTGACGTTCCCGCCTGTCGTTACCCTGCTCGCCCATCAAGATTGTTGTAATTCGCACCGATTCAACAAACGTTCAAGCCGGCTCGCTCACCGTTCCCGTGAACTCCCATCTTCCCCCCACCGCGCCCCAAACACGTTCTTGCGTCGAGCATCTACCTCGGCAGCATGGTCCTCGAGTTTCCCGCCCATCAATATTCGACTCTCCAGCGATCCCGCCAATGGCCCGATCACGCATCCACCTCTCCACCTGCTGCGTCGTCTTCCTCTCTTCCCAACCCGGCTCCCCCTCCACCCTCTGTATCGCAACGTCGTCGTTCCGTGGCAGCAAATTTCCCCCCTGCCGCCCCGCCTCCTAGTCAACCGATTCCTCATGTCCCCCACCCCCCCTCCGCTTTCTCTATCGACGAAGAAGCAACCTTGACCGCAGGTATCTCCGACGACCCGCAGTTCATTGCACGCCACCGATCCAGCACGAGTGCCAGTCAAAATTCTTTCGGTCGCCCTGCCGCATCTGCCAACCTGGCAGCGGTTGCTGCCTTTCCTCACAACCGACATCACGTTTCAATTTCAACCCCTGTGTCCAATTCTAACAGTCCCCAATCGTCGTCGAGTACTGTTGCTTATCCTTCCAGTCAAGCTCTGCCCGATCCAGTGCCGAAAAGTATGGCACGTCCCAGCCAGCTGAGCACTCAAACGAATACCCAGGACATAATACCAGACCGTCTATTGCTTTCCCCACACCATCCACATTCATCTTCAGAGTCACGACCCTCTTCGCGTCGTGCATTGACAAGGGCGCTGGAGCTCGCACGAGAAGCGGTACAACTTGATGCAACGAATGATGATCCTCACGCTGCTGTCATAGCATACGGAAGGAGTGTTGCCCTCCTCAGCGAAGTCATGGAACGAGTTCGAAGAGGTGAAGATACTTCAGATGGGCGCAGAAGAAATGGTCGAAGACGTAGTGTGGTCGCCCAGGAGGAGGAAGTCAGGCGGCTAAAATCAATAGTATGTTCCACCCTGAATTTTGTTAGGAACGTGCTCACTAGATGGTCCCTCAGCACGATACATATGCTGACAGGATGAATATATTGAGCCTCATATACAGCATACCACCCATTCCTCATTCTCCTTCCTCTGTGTATGCTCCTTCCACTTCAACCGAGTCCACACAACCTCCGTCCCCTACCTCCCTATCTCAGTCATCTGACTCCCACACGTCTTCGTCTTCCGTCACCGAACATACCCAGGACGATCCCCACTATCCGGTTCTGAACGACGACCTCAGCGACGAGCATGACGCACACGAGGGTATCGGTTCGGCAATGCTAAACGCTGCTCATCTCTCACGCGAATTCTCTTCGAGCTCGTTGTCGCAGCATCCTTATGCAGCCTCAACAGAGGATTTCTCCAGCAGCAAGCAGGCTACTCTTAATCGCACACCGACTCTTCCTGTCAGCCGCACTCAACATCAGCCTTCAGTAGTTGGTAGACCTAGAGCAGCTTCAGTGCTTCCTCCCGCTGTGCCACCTCCGGTATCATCGCCACCTCCACCGCCACCGCCAGAGGTGCCAATCCATCACTCTACAATTTCATCTTCACAGACTGCTCGATTTTTGGACGTTACGAAGCCCCGCGCAAACACTGTCGGCCACTCACGAACAGGCTCTGGAACTAGGCTCACGTCAGTCACAGAAGAGGGTGTCAGGATTGATGGCCCATCACAGGAAGACGATGTAAACGTCGACGACTTAGCTATTTCTCTTCCTCGACGCCCTGATACACCTCGCCTGTCTAAGCGTGACTCCCACCCGCTCCCCCCACTTCCTTCCCCGACAAGTTCAGCCCACCCGTTTCGTACCGCGACTGCGCCGACGACCACTTCGAGACTTCCAGGATCTCCGGTCCCTCCTCAGTCTGTTCCTCCTCGTCCTCGAGGGGAGTCACTGAGTGTGACGGGGGGTCAGCCCTTGATCAACTCGTCGATTGCAATGGGTACAATACATCAGCGTCGCAACAAGATGTCAGCTCCGCCCTCTACCACTTCCTCGTCACCTACCGAATCGAACCCTCCATCCTCGTTCACACAACCGCCTGTCAAAATACCAACTTCTCCCTCGAGCTCAGGACCTGCTCCAACTCCAGGACGCAGTCGTGCTTCTTCACAGCCAGGTCGTCGACCATCCGTCGTCAACGGTCGGATATCACCTTTCGAACCCCATCGTCCTCCGCTTCCCCAGAGCGCACTTCCGAACGGACGAAAAATCTCTACCTCGTCGAAGTTGAATCCAAACATCAGTCTCAACGTACAGATTCAACCACAGCTTGTGATACAAACTGAGCTTCTTTCCCCACCTGCTTTATCCCTTCTTCCTCCGTCTGCGATGCTCACGAATATCCCTACCACTCCGACCTCTCCACTTCCTCCCGCCCCTCCGACTGACGGTCAAAGGAAGCCGTACCATATGATGGCACTGCTGGTAAACACCATGAATTCAAGATCAGGTGGATATATCACACGGCGTTTACATGTTCCGCAGGGTGTCTGGTCACAGGGTGGAGCAAAACTTAACAATGTGCCGGAAAAAGTTCGCGTTGTGGAAGTGCTTTGTTCTGCATTGGAGGAGATGCAACAATCGAGCGTCGAGTTTTTCGGTGCTGGTAGCGTGTGTAGTGGGCTGGCGCTCGGGATTGGGAGTGTTGGACGGCAAGAAGCGGAGGCGTGGGTGGGTAAACTCGAGGAGTTCTCGTCTATATGCGACAGCGTCGTTGCAAATTTTGGCAAGAAACTTGGGGTAGGGGAAGGTTTCGTTTCGAAAAAGAGTGGGGTACGTGATCCGTATGCAGGTAGTGGGGTCGTGACCAACTCAAGTAATCCGCTAGGTGACATCATGGGGTGGAAAGCTGACTCGACAGTTCGACAAGTTCACGAACGGTAAAAAGTACCCGCTCCCCTGTTATCTCCGTATGTATTAGAAGCTTACGGGGTACCATAGCCTCGACTCGCCCGCGGCGTACGTGACTGGATTAGGTAGATTGTTCACGCACGCTCAACTGCTCGATGAACATTCAAAAGCGCTATTTTCGCAACCCATGGCACCTATTTATACCGCGTTTCCTGCTGATATTAGAATAGCCGCCGAGGTCAAGTTGAAACGCGCTTCGGAATTCTTCGCTAGCGTTGTTCTAACGTTCGTCATCCGTGACCTTGCCCAGTTGTTGGACAAGTACGCGAAGAAATGCGAGAAGTGGCTCGCGGAATGATTAGAAATTGGAGTGGATTTTGTTGTGACGATGTAGTCTTCCTTTCGTGAGGCATATGTATTTTATTCATCTGGGACTAGACTGTTCAGTGACATCTGTTCTTTCATCTGACTTTCTTCTTTGACATGGTCTGTCTGCGACGCTCATTCTTCTTTGTCGTGACCTACTCCATCCCCTCTTCGACTTCACTATAATATTCTCTTTTGAAACAGTGGAATAGGCGGATGTGCGATCTGGATACAAAAGTATTCACCAAAACTCATTTCTATAAAGCGTAAAGGCTATGCTGGCATTGGCTGACTATGCTCCTGTTCGGGAGTTGGGGGACGTCCTCGTAGACGTGTTATCACCTGCATTCGTCGATCTGGAACCTCTATAAGAAAACGTAAACACGCATGGCAAAGGGACCCACTGTAGTCGAGCCGAAGGTGTTCGTCGGGACATTCCTCGTCGGAATCCGCCAATGGGTCAGAGTTGAGTACGGTATGCCAAGCATCTGTGATGACGGGTAAGTCAACAACATGGGGTCATAGCGGCGGAAACACACGTACGCTGGAGCATCGTGCGAGGGGGGCCTGGGGGTATGCTAGCCCGCCTGGCTCTGAGCGACCGTGAACTTGGAGCGGACATGTTGGACTTGCGGGTACGGTGCGCGTCCGCAGAAATCCGGCGATGCACGGGCAGCGTCTGTGTATGTCTTTGGCGTTGGCGTTCCACTGGGAGTGCCGTTGAGGGGACAGGCACGACTGTCCAATAATTTCTCAGTAACCACGGGAATCAGCAGAGCGCACGCAGACATACGGTCAGACCGACGACCCTGGCCCCCCCTCGGCGCCGGCTCGGCGTGAGTAACGACACGGCTGACCTCGTGTGCTGATGGCGCCTCTCCGCCTCTCCCAGCTTTCCTTTTCCTGGCCGTTGCTGGAAGCGTATCTTGCGTCGTTTCTGCTCTACCAATGCCCGGGTTGGCAGGTGCTTTTTTCTTGGGTAGTTCTGCCTTGTCTGTCATGACGATGGAGGACGGTACCGGATTCCCCCACTTGACGGGCGACTTGTGACAACCGAGAATGATCTGATTTGGGAGCGTCTTGAACCTACCCTGCGTAGACTGGCCTGGCCGCGGGTCTGTGCCGCGAATGTACCCTTGGCGCTCCCCGGTCTAGCGTCACCCAGTGCCCGGGCGATCTCGTTGCACTCCATGATCCGACAACATCGCCGTACGCACGCCAAAGTCGGAGCTCACGACGAGTCCAAGAAGATATTTCAAGATGCCGCGTCCCCGCACTCGAACTGGCATGTCCCAAGGTTTCGTCAACCGACATTTATTTTTAGTTGAACTTCCATCAGTCATTTACATACGACGGGACGAGTGGCATTCTCCGATTATCAACCGTCGTGACGGGGGTTCGTCTGGCACTGGTCTTGAATCCTTTGCAGAATCTTCTTGCAGTCTTCAGTCCGTGTTTTTTTTTTGTCCACAATCCTGCGCCCACATGGGCTCAGCTTCGTCTGGGGCACCTTCTCTCTTCTCACTTTCACTGATTCCGTTGAGAACGTTCAACGTCTCGAACTGACCCGATGTTCTCGCGCGTTTGCGTCAGACGATGCGTCGAATCGAGATCGATGAAAACGGATTACCCGGAGGCCTGTCTCATTCACTGTTCTGGTTCTCAGCCTGTAATATGCCCATCTGAGGCGCAATCCAATTTCTATCATTGGCCTCTCCGCCTGACGATGCACACACTCTCCAGTCATCCATACCGCGTTTGTCACGCGTTTTAGGCAATGAATGATTTTCGCCATGTTCTGTGACATTACTCATTCAAGCTACTCTCTAAGACGTACAACAAATACTTGTAGATATGGAGAGTTCAATCTAATATCGGCCGAGTACATTACTGCAATGATGTTTAAGCAACATTAATACTGAGTACTAGTTGTGAACTAGGAAAAGTAGTACATTGAAGTTCCTTCCTACGTGTCATCAATCGAAGACGAAGCTCGTTCATGAATAAATAAGACCTTTCGCCAATGCAAAGGGAATCCCGTTGATAGAATTAGGGCATCTGAGTGGGATAGAAACGTGAAAAGGAATCAAGCAACAGGAGTGAATGGTGTCAATGGGAATGGTAGGCAGTCAACGCCAAATTCACCAGAATTCTCGTACGCACTCTAGGACTTCAACCACAACGGAGCTCTTGTACATGAGTGCATGGTCTGCGCCTTTGACGACCTTCACGTCGCACCGATCTTCACCCATCGTACGCTCCATCCATCTAACCGCGTTTTCTGCAATCTTCTCATCTCGGTCACCGTACCATACACGAACCCGGTGAGGATAGTCGGTATACGAGAAACCCCAAGGTCGATTGTCGTGGTTCAAGATTTGCAATAGGTCGCTGTGCATACCCTTTGAAGCTTCGGCATGGGATGCAGCAATGAGAGCGTTTCCGAGCGTGGCCTGGTATGAACTTGAGGCGGTCGTAATCACAGCACTATGAGCAGAGGAGAGAACGCTGTTCCTTGGCGACGAAACTATGCTCGGCGAGCTTGACCTAGGGACGGCCGGGCTGGTTGCGCTGAACGAGATCGAGCGCCGTCCTGCCTGCCTCGAGATGGGTGATTTTATGGCGGACTTCTCCACGCCGGCCTCGACCAATGGGTTTGTTGACTTCCCGGGTAGAGGCGGCGTTGACGCGCGAGTTACTGCAGTTGCAGGCCTATCGCTCCAATCGAAGTCTGTCAAGCCTAGTCCGACATCAACAGAGATGGGCTGAGGGAGTCGTGGGCTAGATAAATCTGCCCTGTCGAGCTTAAGACCGTTGGCATTCGCTCGGCCCTTGAGCGATCCCATAGACCGAAGGGTTTTTAATTTCTTCCCTACAGTTGATTGAGGTATCGTATCTGTTGCCGGTGATGGAGGTTGCGAATGAGATGCAGACTTGGATGATTTCAGTCGGCGAAGAATGCCTCTGGAAGCTTTTCGTCTTGTCTGCTGATTCATAGACCGCGCCCCTAGTGTGCTTTGGCTCCCGAACCGACCGTCAAAGTCCCTCAAATCGTCATATTCACTGAACAGACTCGAAGTAACACTCATACGCCTCCTCATGTCCGATTGAGATGGATAGACACTAGACTTGATGAGTTGTTCAGGGTGCGACAATGAATCGGAATCTGCAGTGGTATCCGAATGGACGTGATTGAGCGTACTTGGAGATGGCGGAGCTGTATAGCCTATTCCGCGGTAGGCAATCGTTGGGGGCTTGCCAAGCATCCATGCTTGTATTTTCCATTCCGCAGCTTGCGCAGTCTTTAAAATGCCATTGGGAACATATTTCAGCCACTTGTAACCTCCTAAAAATTGATATCAATGGTTCGAAACTGTCCAATTAAAATGTTTCATACCACCCTCGCCACCGCCGATCCATGGAGCCAATAAACAGAGATCACCCCTGATGCGCTCAGGTACGCGGTTTGCAAATGACAATGCGTAAGGAGCTCCGGCAGAATGGGCCATCACACTACACTCGTAGATTTGGAGTCGATCAAGTACTTCTTCCACAGCAGAGGCCCATTCTATGATTCCACGTGCAGATTTTGATCGGGGCACTTCAGTGCGACCAAGTCCCCATCTAATGTTTTGAGTGAGCTCTCAATCGAAGGGGTTGTCACAGATAAGTTTACCTGTCAATTGCAATTAATCGGAGTCCCAAGCAGTCGGCCATTTCATCATAAAGACCCATGATATGTCTTACGCAGCCCAACCCAAGAAACACGACGAGGGGAAAGCCATTCGGGTCACCCATGTCTGCGAGACTCACGGTAAGAGGGTGGTCTAATGAAGCGTGTGGGTATCGCGTGAGCTTGAGCAGTGTCGTCAGACGTGCAGACCGTAGGTATTCGGCGATTGCTTGTGATGTGGATGTTGGTGACGTAGACAATTGAACTGGGTCAAATGATTGTTGGGACGCACGAGCGGAAGGTATTGGAGATGAATGGGTATAGGTGTCTAAGGGGACGGTACGAGAGCCAAATTGGACGCTGGATCCATCAGACATATTTGAAGGCGTAGCGGCCAGGGGAGGAGCGCGAAAACTATTGTGAGGCAGGGCTATCACTTGCGAATTTTTTTGGTTGTTATACGTCTGCCTGACTTCATGTTCAATACTGTCCATGGAAGAGCGACTAAGAAGCTCAGCTTCCTCGTCTGGTGTCACAGGCTCTGGTTCGGATTCCTCTTCCTCGGGAGCTGTTGGCAAATGCCCATTGCTAGGACCACAACTCGGGGCATGTACGGATAGTAGGCGCACGCGTTCAAGGGTATGTGGTGCATGGTTACGGATAATTTCAGATATAGAGGGGATTACAGTCCGTGGACGCTCCGTGGGTTGTATGGTATGGGTCGTTGTGTGGTCGTTGTCGTCGCTGACAGCAGACACGGCATTATCGGGCAAAGTAGAATCAAGTGTGATAGTAGATGTTGATACCTGGCGCGGGGAATTGGAAACGGGGTTATGGCGGTGACGCGGACGGGGAGGTTTTGTGGTTGGTACGTCGTCGTCATCGTCTGATGTGACTGCCCTGTCGCGCCTTCTACCTTTTCCTTTTCCAAGAACGATGCCGGGAGGAGGCGTGGGGAGTGGTGGTTGGTATAGATGAGGGAAACGAGAGCTTGAGGGGCTGCGCGAGAAAAGGTCTTCCACAGATACACCAGCCAAACCATTCATGCCGTCCACCAGGGCATCCAGAGTCTCGACACCTGCGATGGGAGCGGCGACGAAGACGGGGAAATTCATGACGGGAAGACCGCTGATGGAGGTGACGTCGTTGGGTGTAGGTGGAGGGTCCTCTAGACTGGATGCTCCAGAGAACCTCAAGGGCGGTACGGGGCGGTCGTACCATCTTGTGTTCGAGGACGAGGGACCGGTTCTTGTTCGAGAACGATGGTGTCGAGGGGTGAGGTCGCCGCCGGAGAGAAAGTTGGACGGGTCGGGGAAGTGATCCGAGGAAGGGAACACAAGCGAGTCTGCGGCCCTTGTGCTGCCCCTGTCATGCTCTGCGGGACGGCGAAAAGGTCTTTTGTAAGATCTGGGAGCATCCGGAGACGAGGGCGAAGGAGGGCTTGGCTGGAGGCGGGGATGGAGGGCGTGGGCGGTATGGACATGGTGGGGTTTTGCGCGCGGATGAAGGGACTTTTCGAGGACGTGTCCGTGCGCGTCAGTGATTGCCCTTGTGGAGCGGTCCGGTCTGTTGCGTGCGTCGGGGAGGGCGGACATGAAGAGGGGCGCGGGCGACGGGTGGCGGGAAGCGGGGCGGGAGGAGGAGGACAAAGTGGAGAGGTACTAGGTGCTCTTGGACCGGAGACAATCAGCGGACCCAAAGTTTAATCGTAATTATTTATTTTATTTTCCCAGACGAGAAGCAGAACCTGCACAGCCACCCGAACATAATTCATGATCGCGATTCGCTCAATGATGTTCGCTTCCCCCAGCTTTTATTTCATATGCACCCTGTGAGTGAGCAAATTGATACGCCCTCCCTGCACGAAAAGAGCGCCGTAAAAGATGTCTTCGAGGATGACGAGCAACATCAAATTCGGTACAAGACCCTCAGCTGGCAGGTTCGCGAGCATACTCATTTTGTACCAGTAGTATCCCACTCACTCGCCATAGTTCGTCTCGCTGCTCATGATAGCAGAGATCGTAAGCAATGGAATGCTCTCTCTCCCCAACACTCTCGCCGTAGTGGGCATGTCGACTCGTTTGTCTTTGACCTATCTCTCACCATCCCAAAGGCATCGTACCAGCTCTCATCCTTGTCGTATTCATGGGAGTGTTTGGTCTCTTTACCGCCAAGCTGCTCATAGACTTCAAGCTAAACCATCCCAATGTGCACACCATGGGTCTGTCTTCCATACTTTCCCCCTTCATCATTTCGTCCCGTTCATCAACCCTGCAGGAGACGCGGGATATATCCTCTTCGGTCCAATCGGCCGCGAAATACTCCTTGCGGGAACAATTATTTTTTCCGTTTCCGTCGCGGTAAGTACATCATTGCAGCCGTCCACGTTTCCACCCATTCTTGTTCAGGGTGCCGTATTCCTCAGCGGTCAGCAAGCCTTATCTACACTTTCCGACGGTCGACTGTGTAGCACTTATTTCGTACTAATTTGCGGTGCAATAGCCTTGTTTATCTCACTCCCTCGCACTCTGGACCGCTTAACATGGATGGCACTTTTGAGCGCTGCCACAATTACCATCGCAGGTATCCTATCCATGATCGGTGCTGGAATGAACCCATTGCCCGGTCGCATGATTAGTGCCACGATCCCAGCCAGCTTTGAAGACGCATTCGTATCCATCACCAGTCCTGTGAGTCGCTTCCCTTCTTGGAAATCTTTAGTGGTGACCCCATCTAAATAGGTATTTGCCTATGCGGGTACGTGTCGTCCACGCGCGAAAATGCGCCAGCTCATAGTTCGCAGGCCATTTCATGTGCGCGACGCGGATACGCTCACAGCCCAATAACCTTTGACCACGCTTTTAGGTTCTTCATGCTGATTTCGGAGATGAAGCGACCGCAGGACGCTATGAAGGTCTCTCAATGCCTTGATTGTCGGATATGTGATGTTCTGAAAGAGGTTGCAGGCTGCATGGTGCTTGCAAGGATTTGCGACCGTGTTTTATACCGTATACTGCATCGTCAACTATCTTTATATCGGCAACACCACTCAATCTCCAAATTTCTTTTCCTTGCCCCCCAGATGGGCAAAGGTGTGCTTTGGAATCGCGTTCTTCAACTTTATGTTGTACGTGGTACCAGATCTGTTTTTTTGTCCGTCTTTACAAACGAGTCGTATCCAACAGTGCTGGTGGAATTTACGTGCACACGGTTGCGAAGGTCATATTCGTTCGACTCTTCCGGCATTCTAAACATGTTCACTCGCACACGATCCTCGGTTGGATGGTGTGGACTTTGCTGTGTTTCATCAGTGTCATTATCGGCGTGGTCTTGGCCGTCGCAGTTCCGATTTTCTCATATCTTATCGGGATTATAGCTGCACTCTTTGCGGTGTGGTATACTTATGGTTTGGCTGGATTCTTCTGGCTATTTGATACCTATCACCTCAAGGGGGGGATGGACGGCTTTAGGCGTCGGCCAGTTGGGACAATGCTTGCTGTAGCGGCGATTTTAGTGGGTGCATTCACCTGTGTCGCTGGAACATACGTATTCGTCAAGGAAAGTGGATTCCGGTCAAAATGCAGTCACCGAAATTAACGTTGCTTTGTAGTCAATTTCCCAGTCTTACGCAGCAGGCACGATCGGCAAACCATTCGCCTGCTGAGTACTAGACACGTGATTTCGGAAATTGAGCTGCGGAAGTCGGACTTTGTCGTAGTCAGTTTACATGCGCCTTGCCGGTGTCTTGCGCACGCGTTTGCTGTTCATGTGGTTGTCGTTCAAATAGACTACCGTTGAACTTCTCAAACGCATCTTACATCCTGTCTACTTCCTGTCATGACCATCCATGCCTCCCATCAGCTCCACCAGCTTCCCATCAGCTCAAGACCCCTTAGGACATGGATTCAAACATTGTATGGGTTGCTGTCCCTATCGATGTTCTTTTTGGGCTGCTTTATGATCCATGGATTCCAACTATGTTTTCTTCTGCCGCTAAAGCTTGTGCCGGGTCCTTATTCAAGTAAGCTATATGACGAGGGGGTCAGGTTCACCAAGGGCGCCTTCGCAATCCTGCTTGGTGCGTCACTCTTAGAATTGCCACGTGACATGTGTGTGAGGGCCATATCTCGACATTCCAGACCTGATGAACCAATGGTTCGCTCCGACCAAACTGTCCATCACCTTTGAAACTGAGGGCCAGGGCAAGCTCACCGAGGAAGAGGTTCAGCGTATTGTGGAGCGTGATGCATTTGGAAAGGTCACCGCTTTACACATGCCTCCAAAGTCTGTCATCATTTCGAATCACCAGGTGGGCATGTCGTCATGGCATGAACGTTTGCTGATCCAGTTGTGGTAATAGGTATACTCAGACTGGCTGTATATCTGGTGCTTACTGTATTTTGCGCGTCTCCACAAAGACCTCTTCATAGTCCTGAAGAAGAGTTTCAAGTGGGTTCCTATATTGGGGCCGGTATGTTTGCCACGAATCAACTGGCAAATTACTAAATTTACTGCAGGCCATGCAAATTTATAGGTTCATATTCCTTGCCCGTTCATGGGCACACGATAGGCTCCAGTTGGCGAAGCAACTTTCGAAGCTTGGGATGAAGGCACAGGAGGAAGATAAACCTTTTATATTCCTTCTGTTTCCCGAGGGGACACTTGTAAGCCGAGACACACGACCAATCAGCCAAAAATATGCAGCGAAGATGGGAATTGTACGTCGAGGCATTCCCTCCCTTTCATACAGCTAACGTTTGGTATGTAGCCGGACCTTAATAACATACTCCTTCCTCGTTCAACAGGTCTCCATTACAGCTTGTGTTCACTTGCCCCTCGGCTGCCCGAGCTCAGATTACTTGATATGACAATAATTTATCCAGGTAAAGGGTGATGCGAGTTCTTGAGGAACACAAAGTCTTACTATTCTCCTTGTAAGGTATTCCACCCAGGGGGTATGGGCAGTCTTTCTACACCTTGCGATCGATATTTTGTGATCGTGTGCCTCCTCCTGTGGTTCACATTCACTTGCGCATGTTCGATGTTGCCAAAGACGTGCCCATAGGAAACATATCGGAACCAGTCAGCGCAAACGGGTCCGCGGACAACTCTGCCGAATTTGAGCTGTCGGAATGCGAGAAGACTGTATTTGATACGTGGCTCCGGAAGCTATGGTCCGAGAAAGATGAGTATATCACCAAATTCTTGGAGACGGGTGAGGCCGACGATCGGAGGCCAGTGGAAATTCCTTTGGAACTGCGGAAAAGGTCGGAGATTGCTCATGCTTTCTGCTTCTTCGTTCCATTGTTCGTGGCATACTGGTGTAAGAAGCTCATAGACTTCGTGTTTTAATAGACATTTTAGCGTATTGTACTCTGTAGTGTGCGCATAGAGGACCGAGTACAGGATAAGCCTAATATGTGGTCATCAGGATGACTTTTGAGCATGTTGCAACTGTTGTTGTCGCTGAATCTGGCCGAGCAAGTATTCGCTAGTGTCCACAAAGCGCTCTATGCAATTCACGATGCATGCTTCCTCGCCACGGGCGAAACGACTGCCAGGAGTCCCAGTGATACATCTATTAAAGTATGAGCAGAGAAGTTTGCGAGGGGAGAAGTGGTTTAACTTGTCCCAACACATGCTTGTGAAGGCGAGGAGCTGACTATGGGCTTGAGCCTGTCTCTGGCCCTGTACAAGAGCGGACTGTATTTCCTTCTGGGGAGAACTGGTAAACGGGTTCAAAGAAGTGAAGGCCGATTGCAAGACACACCTTGCTTGTGTCGTCGAAACCCAGACCATCCATTGCACTGATAGCCTCTGAAGAGTTCTTGGAGTCCATCGGGTTGGAGCACGAGCAGTGGAAGGTGTAGAAAGTGCCGAGCTGCGTTGGGACCGTGAGCAAAAGAGTGCAATTACGTGATGTCCACGGCGTGTGTGCAAGATCGTGGTCGTCGATACCAGCGACGGGGCCGTTGTTCGTGTCGCCGAGCAACGTGTCCGACACTGACCACGTTGATCCGCTTGGCCGCACGGCAGTAGGGCCGCCAGCGGGACTACTGGATGGCGCCAATGTCTAGAGTCGTGCGAACGCGCGGGAGTGTAGTAACACCTTGAGGCCAGTCGATCGCCCGCCTCACGCCGCACGGCCTCGTGTCTCCCATGACATCCACCACAGACTCTTCTAGCTGGCCACACGAGCCCGCTCCGCTGTAAGTGTCCATTGCAGCTCCTCTGCAGTGCT
>JBBPMT010000436.1:0-15767 GCA_038090455.1 Garcileccinum viscosum
GAGTCGCGAGCACACAACCAAGAATTGCCCCGCGTGTTTTAATTGTGGCCGACAGGGCCATTATGCCAAGAAGTGCCCGCGAGCACTTAACTGTTATAGGTGCCATGGCCAGGGCCACATTGGAAAGAACTGCCCCATGGAACCCGGCCCACGATTGAAGCCCGCAAAGGCAAAGGACGCTCCTAGAGAGGGCGTCGCACGCGTATCCCCATCCGGCACCTCGGCGCGCACATCATCCGCCCCCACATCTGATCTTGTCCTTGAGGCTGCCATGAGCCTCAAAAAGGAAAACAAGGCACTGCAAGAGCGCATAGCCGCACTCGAGGCAAAGATCGCCACATTCATAGAAGGGTCCGAGAAGACCACAAAATCTACCTCGTCCAAGAAGTCCCCCGGCCGCAAGGCCCGTATTGCGAGAAGGCGCGAGGCTATCAAGCTTCGCAAGATCGAATTGAAGAAGGCTGCAACCGAGCAGCAAGACCCCGTGGCGGTACCGGCCGCCTCCACGTGGGAAGATTCCCAAGATGGTTCGGACAGCGAGACAGAATTGGTGGCCACAGCCACACCAACCCCTCGGGCTTTGACGCCCCGCCCCTCGACCCCTCCAGCAGCTCCGTCGACTGCCACCTCATCGAAGCCCCGAGAATATGGGCACCTGGAGGAGCGCATCATGCGTTCCATGATAGACACTCACAAGAGAACCGGTGAGTATATATTGCGACAAATCTCTCTCGGTAGGTACAATCCGGAGAGACATGGCGACCTCAAAGCGAGCATGCAAAAGCTCGACGCCTTGGAGCAAGAGCTCAAAATCCGCAGTCTATCGGTCTAGGCACCCATCCCCCCTTCCTCGTTTTCTCTTCCTCGGACTATAGAGTTTTATATTGGAGAGTATTTTTATTTTATTGTCCGTGACTAATCGAGTCCGATCACCTTATAGATTGCCACATAGATCTCCTTTGGAGAAGGTTGATTCGCTGCCCGCATAAGATCCAGTGTGCGTGGTTAGCGAGAGGGCCCGATGGTGCATGCTTCACATTTGTTGGGCTGCCAAAGGGAAACCATTGCGTCACCGAGAATGGAGCGGCTGAGTCCCTGAACTCCATCGGATTGATCTGGCGATTTATAGAATTTTTGGAACCCGTCGTGCTTCAGCCGACATTATAGTCACGTGACTCTTCTGCGAGTCTTTTTTTATTTATAGCCATAGCAAGAAAAATAGGGCGCGTGTCCTCTTCGTGAGAGATACCCCTATAGAAAATCGAATACAAAATGGATAGAAAACAGAAAAACCAAAAATAGGCGGTAATTTTTTTTCGAGATTGGACTTGACATTTTCTTTTTTTTCTGCCTTATCTCATTCTTGATTCGATACTTGAGAGCATCGGGACGCTGCTCTTTAGAGAGGGCATAGGTATATAGGATACCGGAGGTGACGACTAACAAGGAGTCACAATAGATCATAGCATGATGCAAGCCGCAAGGCGAGCATCGACG
This sequence comes from Garcileccinum viscosum, assembly GCA_038090455.1. Lineage (NCBI taxonomy): Eukaryota > Fungi > Basidiomycota > Agaricomycetes > Boletales > Boletaceae > Garcileccinum > Garcileccinum viscosum. Next base: position 1,498 of record JBBPMT010000436.1, read on the forward strand.
AACGTAGCAAGGAGCGACGACTGCAAGTCATAAAGGAGTCGCAAGTGAGTACTCGAAGAGACGAACGGTACTTGCGAAAGTGATCAATTCGAAACGGTCATGTTTCACTTGTTTTTCTCGTTGGCTTTGACGCCCGGTTCTTTCCTATAGACTTTTTATCCCGATTGCACACCTTATAGCGAGTTCTCTTCTCTTCCGCCATAGTTATTGACACTTTTCGATTGATAGACATAGGGCTTTGACGCCATCTTACCCGTGACTGCCGCCTCTGAACAAGAGTGCAGGTTGGTTACCGATAGATAAGTTGTTCTTCATCGATATAGAGTCTACGACTACCCCTCGATAGGATGGGAGAAAGTGATCAGCTGTTTCCTTAGTAAATACTGAGGAGTATGTGGTGTATTCAGGGAGAAAGATGACTTTGGTTTGATTTTGTCAGCCTGGGTTGTGAGTTTGGTGGCAGTGGTAAAGGCTTTGATGGTGGAAGAGGTGATCTGGGCAAAGTGTTGCCCACATTTGAGGATTCTGTTGATTAGATAGTGGATCCTTGCTTGGGTAGGGAAGCAGTGTTCCATCCAGTTGTCAAGATAGTCATATAGTTTTTCATTGAAGATGGGGTTGGTGTTGATGTGTCAGATAGGTTTGGCAATGGAGGGTGGAAGGCATAGTCTGGCTAAGTGTCAAAGGTGGTCATGTTGGTACTGGGAATTTAGGTCCTGGGTCTCATCACAAGATGTTTTGATGGCAAGGGTCCTTTTTTCTAGTTGATGGTAGGGTTGGATTTTTGAAGCCATGGGAGTCCAAGGATTATGTTTTCCTTTCTATAGTGCATGACATAGAATTTGACCTTCTGGTGAATACCAGTGATGCAAATGTAGAGGAAGGTGATGAACTTGATATTTTCATTCTTGTTGGAAGATTGGTCAACATTCCTGACAGGGATGGGGTAGAGGAGACACTCCTTGGGGAGTTGGTGTTTGTTGACAAAGTGCCAGTCAATGCAAGAGATGTCAGCTCAAGAATCAACAAGGGTATAGGTGCTGATGTCTTTGAGGTTACAAGTAAGGACAATGAGATGGAGGAGAATATAGATAGATTTCATTTCTTTATCAGCTACTAGTACATTGGTTCAAAATATGGAGAGGACCTATGTCAGGGAGGGCCTTTATTCTAAAAATCCTCTAGAGAGACCTTGTGAATAGAGGGTTCTTCTTTGTTATCCTCCACTTCTTGGAGGGCGGGTAAGTCCTTAGGATTTTCCTTAATCTTTTGGACTTTCTTTTCAAACAGTTTGGTCAAAGAGAAAGTGGAGCAGGAGATAGTTGAATGGCCTCCCTTGCAACAATGAAAGCATAGTTTGAGGTCAATGCAATGCTTTTGTTCTTGAGGGTGAGTTTGGAGACTTTGACTGCATCTACATCCATGGCATTGGAATTCTTTTCAGCCTTGGTAAAGGTAAGATAGTGAACAAAAGTTGAGGAGAGTTTTTTATTCTGAGCAATAATGTTGTCTGCTCAATCCCATTGGGTCTTGAAGTGGATGGCTTTAGAGTACCAGTTGATGATGGTGGGGAAGGGAGTGTCCATCAAAAGGATTTGTTTCATGATGGCAGGAGGGAGTCCTAAAAAGAAGTACTCAATTAGGACATCATCAGAAGTGATATCACTCTGGGCTACTCAATTTTGGAACTTGGAGAGACAGGTGGTGAGTAAAGCTTTTTTACTTATTCTGGTGGTGGATAGCCAGGCTATAGCATCCACCTTGGTATCTTGGTGGATGAAGAAGGTAGTAAAGAATTTGGAGAAGTCTGCAAAAGATTCTAGAGATGGGGTAGCTGCTTTAAGAGCCTTGGCTCTAAAGGTGGAGGCTCAAGTAAAGGTAGATCCTTCAGTCATGTAGGATAGAATGAAGGCAATTTTCTTGGCATCAGTGTTGTATACATCTTCATTAAAGAGGAGGTACATTTTGGTGGTGTTCAAGAATGTGAAAGCAGAGAAGAAGGAGCCATCAAAGGGTTTGGGTGCTCCTAGACAGAGTTCAGTGGATTTAGATGACAAGGAGACATCTGAGGTGCTATGGTGGATGATGGGGGTGGTGGTGGTGGAATGGGGTTCTGGATGGTGCTAGAGGATTCTCTACTTCAATGGGTTCAGTTTTGTCAATTGGGGAGCTTGAGGGAGTTGGCTATGATTGTTGAATAAAAGTATGGGGAGCTCCTGGAATAAAAAAAATAGTGTTCCTTCCTGAAAGTGCTTCAGCAATGGTGGTGGAGGTTTGTGGTTCCTCTTCAGAGTTTGAGTGAGTGTGGAAACTCTTGGTGTAAGGTAGTAGTGAGAGAGTTTGGTGGGGGCAAGGTTGAGGCCTCCTAGATCTGAGAGTGTTGAAGGACAAAATGGTGGGAGGCTCTGCTGTTGATGGTAGGCTTGAAGGAAAGAAACCTTGATCTTTTATTACACTTGGCCTAGATAGAGATGAGTGTAGCCTCAAGTAGACATTGGAAGTGACAGGCTTGGAGGGGTTAAAGATAATGGGGTCAATGAAGTTCTTGAGGATCAAGGAATTAAGGGGGCTTCATGGTGGTGTTGAGGGTCAAGAGATCAACACTTAAGCAGCAAGACAGCTGCTGCATCACACAAGGATTTCAAAGGAAGTGTCCACTCAGGAGTAGGATGAGGACCACTAGAGCAGTTGAACACTGAGTGTATTCCAAGAGATATCTAGGTGGATACTCAAGGAGATCAAGGTTAAAGAAAAGGGATTTACCTGTTGGAGGCATTTAAATAGGAGAAAAATGGACCAAGAGTAGAATGATGATTGGTTAGGAAAGTGGTGTCATAAATAATAAGAGACAATGGGAAAAGTGATAGTCAGCAATGAAAAAAGGGTGTGAAGTTGGTGACTATACTAGTATAGAGAAGGCAAAAGGTGAGAAAACAGGAGAGAGGTAAAAAAATAAGTGAGGGGTCCTAGGTGATTGTAACACTAAATCCAATGGAACATAAAGTGTGAACCTTGAAACTGCTTCATGAACTATTCATAAAAATAGAAATAATCACAAAAAACACAAAAACAAAAGTCAATGCCCTGCTAGACAATGGCACTACCAATATATTTATCAACACCAAATAGGCAAAGGAAAACCAAATCCCTTTGCAACCCCTTGAGCTAGTTGTACCAGTATACAACATTGACAGAATACTCAACCAAGCAGGTGGCATAGCATACACCACCTCACTTATTATAGACTATAAAAGACACTGAGAAAATAACCACAGATGTCACAAAGCTTGGAAAAAATCACATGATCCTTGGTTATATATGATTACATGACCACAACTCTACCATTGATTGGATTGAAGGAATGGTCATAATGAATAAGTGCCCCACTAGTTGTGCCACACTCAACCATATTTATCTTAACCATATAAAGACTCATAAAATAGCCTATGGATACCATAGTCAAAAATAAGAATACCCTGCCAATGTTCTCCCAGATGCTGCTGAAGCTGGCAAGCTGGTCCTAGCAGAATATCATGATTATCTTGATGTCTTTTCAAATAAAGCCAGTGAGCACATGCCAGAGCACAAACTATGGAACCATGCAGTAAATTTAAAGCCCAATTTCATACCAAAGAAGGAACATTTGATCAAGCTTAACCCTCAGGAACAAAATGAGATAAAAACCTTCATAGAAGATCAGCTCACCAAAGGATACATCTGCTCCTTGAAATTTCCACAGACATCACTGGTCTTCTTCATTCCCAAGAAAGATGGAAAGAAGTATATGGTCATGGATTATAGATATTTAAATGAGAGAATGATCAAAAATAACTACTCTCTATCCTTGATCTCACAAATCATATATAAACTAAAAAGATCTAAGATCTTTACAAAAATGGACCTCCATTGAGGCTACAACAATGTGTGAATTAAGGAAGGCAACAAATGGAAAGAAGCCTTTGTCTTCCATCTTGGGGCTTATACACACCTAAGAATGCTTTTACCTTGGCCCTGGTACTAGCATACTTAAATGATACAACCTCATATAGAGTAGAATGCAATACATCAGACTTTGTGATTGGAGCAGTGCTTTTTACTAAAATAGGAGACAAATGGCATCCTGTCTTATACATGTCACATAGTATTACCCCAGAGCAATGCAACTATATGATAGCAGACAAAAAGATGCTTGCAATTATCCTCACACTCAAACAATGGAGATACCACCTTGAAGATGCATGTCATCAGTTTGAGATCTGGACAGATCATAAAAACCTCCAGTACTTTATGAAATTGCAGGATCTTAATAGATGCCAAGCTCATTGAGCACCATATTTATCTTGTTTTGACTACATACTTGTGAACAAACCAGATACATCCATGGAAAAGGCAGACACACTCCTTAAACAAGAAGACCACATGATTAGGATCAACAATAATAATAAAAATACAACAATGATTCCAAAATCCCATATCCATGTCATGGCAAATATAGAACTCTTTGATAAAATCAAAGAGAAGCATTTAGGGTGCTCTAACTCTAATAGGATAATCTTCCATGAAGAATTATGGTACTATTAAGACAAGATCTGGGTACCCATGGAATTCAGGATGGAATTGATGACCATTTTCTACAACCATTCCTTTTTCAGACACAAAGGTGCTAAGAAGACCCACAAGTTCATCTCTTATCATTATAGCTGGCCAGGAGTCAGAAAAGACATCATTAAGTACTGTAAGTTGTGTAATTGATGCACATATATGAAACCTTCCAACCAGCCACCAGCCAGCTTATTGCAACCCTTAGAAATTTCCAATAGATCTTGGAAAGTCAGTCTTGTTGAGAATCTAGCATTTTATACTATACTTAGCTATGTCTACATATAGATTCTCTTCTAGAACAGACTATGATTATTCTAGTCTAGAACATTCTATTTTACATCTCTTTTATTACTCATCTATGACATCATAGATAAGAGAGATTTATCCTATTGGCTATTACTAAAGAGATTACTAATCCACAATAGATAGCTGACTTATACTGATAAGAGTTCTGTATGCTATTGGTTAGAATTTCATAGAACTCTTATCTAATATTACTATATACAGACATTGTATGTAGTATATAAAGGGTTCTATCAAACCCTGTTTCATTGCTGGAATGTCATCATCTTCTATCACACTTATTGTAATATCTACTTCAAGTTATCTTTGTTCTACTCTATCTTCCTAGTAAGTTCTCTACTAGAGATCTACCTACATTCCTCTACCATAGAGCTTGTTGCTCCATATTCTATCTAGTCCAAGTGCTATAAGTCTCAGCTGATTTCATCACTGGATTTCCAGAAAGTCATGGCTTTAATAGCATTCTTGTGGTCATAGATTGATTCTTGAGGGAAGTGGCCTTTAGTGTTTTAAGGTCCAGTCTTAAGATCACCAAAAAACCAGGACTGGACCAAAACCAAACCGCCTAAGATCAAGACTGAAGGTCCAGTCCTAGACTGCTTTTTTTTGGTCTTAGTTTAGTCTTTTTGGTTTTGAGATTTCAGAAAAACCAGTTTAAACTGGTCTTTTAAGTATCCCATATGTATGCCCCTGAATACCCTATATTTCCTCATTTCCCCAAATATTCACAAGAATTTAGCTAATTTATTTGAATCTCTACAAATAAATCTAAGTTGGAAGGAGGGAAAACTCAAGATTAGCCATATCTCAGCCACATATGGGCCAATTCATAAGATCTGTGACTCTGATGAAAGCTATTACCATGTACTACATCTGGTATAGCCACCGTTAAGCGCAGTTCCTACATTCTGATTATTCCAAGATCAATATTTCTATCTACTTTATCCAGTTGATCATCTAATCTTATTTTGATCATATCTTGATCATGTGTAAACTGATTTATACACCAAAAATATGGAGCAAAAGCTGAGAATCTGTAGTATCTTTCAGGCATGGTTTATTCAGTTACAGACCGGTTATAACTGACCAAAAGACCAATAAAGACCAATTTTATCGATTTTCATCATTTTTGGTCTAGTTTTTTCCATATCAGGAAATTCCCAAGACTGGTTATGGTCCAGTCTTTTCAAATGTGGGCAAAAGACTGGACCAGACTGGACCTTAAAACACTTAGTAGTGGCCTTTACACCCACAATGAAAATGGTGATTGCTAAAAGAACAGTTGAATTATATAGAGACTGTGTATGGAAGCATTATAGCTTACCCAATAGCTTGATCAGTGACCAAGGACCCCAATTTACATCTTAAATGATGACAGATCTTCTTAAATTATTAAAAATTGGAAAAAAGATGTTCTTGGCATATCACCTCCAAATTGACAGACAAACTGAGCATGTAAATAGGGAACTCAATCAGTACCTCCACCTCTTTATAGCAGAAAAACAAGATCAATGGGCAGAATGGCTAGCACTTGCCCAGTTTAACTTTAACAACACTAAATTGTCATCAACTAGTTTTGCTCCTTTTGAGCTTATCAAAAGTTTTACTCCATGTCTTGGATTTGAATGCACTATAGTCAAAGCTCTGGCAGCTAAAGAATTTACCAATACAATGAAAGCCAATCTAGAGAAAGCCAAACAAGTGCTGGAACACACATATGATAATATGTGTCAGCAGGCTGACAAACATCATTCTAAGGCCCTGGACTATAAACTTGACAACCTTGTCTTATTATCAACTAAACACTTGGAACTCACCAACAGGCCTTTTAAGAAGCTTACAGAAAGATGAATAAGACCCTATCAGGTTACTGACATATATACCAATGCCATCAAACTATTGTTCCCTAAATAAAACCAGGCTCACAACATTGTTAATATATTCCATGTTAAATCCTATATAGAACCCCTTGAAGGACAACCCATAGTTCACTCTGGTCTGATATTGATTAATGATAAAGGTGATAAAGAATTCAAGATGGACTACATCATAGATAGTCATTCCATAGGCCATGGATTCCAATATCTCATTCACTGAAAAGGTTACAATATTGATGATCATACTTGGGAATCAGCAAGCAACCTTAAAAGATCAGCTTCAAAAGAAATCATGGACTTCCACCAAAAACACCTGTCCACTCCATGAAAGCTCCATATGATGTGTGATTTGTTCAATAATATCTTCAACATGCTGATAGTTAATCTCACATCAGGACCCACAACTTCTGGTTGATCAATCCAGAATCTCAATCCTAGAAGAGAGGTAGTGTTATGAACCTCTTCACTAGAATCTAACTTTTTCTTTCTTATTCTATTTTTTGCAATCATGTAACTTGTTACACTTGGCCTGGGTAGGGATGAGTGCAGCCTCAAGAGGGGACTAGGGAAAGCTAAAGATAAAGAATTCCTGGAGTAATGAAATCAACAAGGTTCTTGAGGGTCAAGGGATCAGAGGGACTTTGTGGTAGTGTTGAGAGTCAAGAAATCAATACTTCAGGCAGCAGAACAGTCACTAGGTCTTACAAGATCTCAGAGGGAGTGTCCACTCAGGAGTAGAACAAGACCTACTGGAGTGGTTAAAAATTAATTGTATTCTGAGAAGTATCTAGATGGATACTCAAGAAGGTCAAGGTTAAGGAAACTGGAATACACCTGTTGAAGACATTTAAGTAGTGAGAAAATGGGTTGATAGTTGAACAATGATTGATTGGAGAAATGGTGCCATAATACAATAAGGGACAATGGGAAAGGTAGTAGTCAGCAATGGAGGAAGGGTGTGAAGATTGTAACTATACTGGTACAAGGAAGACAAGGTATGATCCAAAAAGGGTAAGGAAGTGAGAGAGAGTCAAAGAAAGAATAAAGGGTCTGCAGCAACTGTAACATTACCCCCTTACTAAGATAGAAACTACTGAGTTTTCCATCAAAGATTCCTGCATTTTTTGGTGGTGGATTCAGTCATGTTGCTAATTGCCACATTGTCATAGTTGAAGGAGTATTCTTCACTAGACCAGGCCTTGATGTGTCATTCTTCCCAGGCTCTAAGTTCTTCTTCTATTTGAGATTCCCAGTTATTATCTTGTAAGTCAAGAAGAAGATGAGGAGGGGGAGAGTGGTAGGATTGTTGAGAGAAAGTGGAGGCAACAGAGGAGACTTTTGATTGGCAAGGGAAGGGTTGACAGGGGCAGTACCGGAAAGGACAAGACAGGTGACAGCTGGGATAACAGACCTTAAAATGTCCTAAGGTAGAGACAAGGCATAGGGGGCACTGGTACCAAAGGCAGTTAATCCATTTGTGGCCTTGCTGCCTGCACTTGAAGCAGGTGAAGGTGGAGTCTAGTTGCTTGTCAGTGAGGATGATGTCACCTCTCTCCAAGGTTTTCTGGCTAAGAGTCTGAGCATGGCTTTCATCAACTTGTTGGAGATAGCACTCTTCTTCTAACCCTAAGGGAGAGGAGCTTGCAAAAGAGATTGATGGGGCATTAGAGAGGTCAAAGAGACAGTCAATAAGGGGGCAAGGAGGGAGTGTGGGAATGGAATTCTCCTGGGGGTCCTTAACCAGGTTGGTGAGGCAATCAATTACAGAGATGTGTCTAGGTGGCAAAAGAAGGCTCTTTGCATTTCCATCAGTGGGAATGGGTTTGCAACCAAAAAGGGAGTCAACTCAGTAGAGAACATTGACCATCTTTAGTTGCTCCATAAAGATAAGAAGCAAAGTGGTTTGAGTCAAGGCAATCTCCTCAACAAGAGTGGGGAGGTGGTGGATGGAGGAATCTGGGGAGGGGGCAACCTTCTGAATGGTTTGAGAGAAGTTTGTGAAACTGAGAGTTTGGTGGTAGGCCTGTCTGGCCAGGAAGAGTGGGAAATTTGTTTCAAGTAGAAACTCTAGGATGGTGGTGCCATTTGAATCATACATGTGGAGGTCAATAAAGTGGAGGTTTCTTTCCTCTGAAAAGTCTTGGAGACAGTGGGCATAGGGGAATTCCAGGGTGGTTTTGCCAGTGGAGCAAGTGTGGCAGGGCATGATGATTAGCAACAAGAGGGATTTTGAAGGGTTGATGGGGGGAAGGTGGACAGGTAAGCCTTTTTGTAGGTTTTGAGAATGAATGGTCTTGGCATTTTTAAATCCTAGCTCAGGAATCTAGGAGTTTTCTTCAGCTGAATATCCCTTCCATTGAACTAGGAATTGTTGCTTCTATGGCATCCTCTTGTATCAGATGACCTTTTCAATCTCATAATTCTCTTTCCCATTTATCAAGTCAGATGGTAGTGAAGGGAAATTGAGGCCATAAACCTCATTCTCATGGTAAAGGGTGAGTAGGGAGGCATGAAATATGGAATGGATATGCCAGGTTTTCAGGAGGCAGAGTTTATAGGTAACCAGAGATACAACTTCAGTTATGGTGAAGGGTCCTTCTCATTTGACAGTGAATTTAAATGAGGCAAGGAAGTGTCTGAGGTTTCTGGCTTCCAACCAGACTTTGTTTCCTTTCAAGAAGGGTTTGAAGGGCTTGAAAGTGCATGCCTTCATGACTTGCCTGGCCAATTCATGGGCAGCAAGGGCTTCATCTCTGGTGGCAAGAAGTGAGGAGAGTTTTGTTTCAACAGCAGGGATATTTGATTCCATGATGATGCTTGAGAAGGAGTGGGGTTCATATCCCATCATGAGAAAGAAAGGAGATTTATTGGTGACAGAGTGGGAGCAGTGATTGTGGATGAATTTGGCAAGAGAAATATGTTCTGCCCTGCCCAATTGGTGGGGTTATTGTGGCATGGAGGTAGGTTTCAACCTCTTGTTTGACTTGTTTGGTTTTTCCATTGGTTTGGGAGTGATAGGCAGTGGAGAAAGAGAGGGTGTAGCCAATGAGCTTGGCTAGTTCCTTAGAGAAGGTGGATGTGAATTGGAGGCCTCTGTCAGAGATTTTGTCATATAGTCTGAAGTGAGTATAGATCTTGTGGAAGAAAAGGTTGGCAATGCCTTTTGCAGTCACCAATTTCTTGGTGGGGCAGAGAATTACCCCTGTAGTAAGGCCATGATCAACCATGACCAAGAGAGAGTCAAAGCCATTGGACAGAGGGAGGTTGGCAATGAGGTCACAGAAGACTTGTTGAAAGGGGCAGGAGCAGGAGGATTTGATGGATACAAGTGGAGAGGTGGTAAAGTGGGTATCTGCCTTGTTTTGCTGGCAAGTGGCACATCCTTCAATATATTTCCAGATGAATTGGGCCATTCCCAGCCACCAAAACTCAAGGGTGACAAGCTGGCATGTCTTAAGGTATGTAGCCAGGATGTCCTGCAGATTGGTGGTAATAGAAGCAAGCAACAATGGATTGGCAAAGGTTGAGATTAGCTGGAATGTAAATGTGGCCTTGATAGGTAAGGATTCCTGTATTGAATTTCCAGTTAGAGAGGTGAGAGCAAAATTTGGGGGGTAGTTTGCTTTCTAAAGCTCAGAAGGAGTCAAGAATCAGTGGATCAGATGCTGAGGAGGCAGTGATCATGTCAGAGAGGGCAGTGTTAATGAGGTTGACAAAGAGGGAGGATGGTAGGAGTGTAACATCTTCATTGTCAGTGTCTTTTGCTGGGATAAGATCAGGCTGTTAGGAGAGGGCATCAGGGCCAGCAAGTTGTTTGCCAGGCATATAGGTGAGTTTTAGGTCATAGTCTGAGAGATCTAGAAGTCACCTGGCCTATCAATGATTGAGTTTCTGGGGCTGCTAGAAGTAGGTGAAGTTCTTGTGGTCTATGAAGACCTAGATGGGAAATAGAGATTCATGGAGATATTGCCTCCAGAACTTGAGGGCACAGATGACAGCTAAGAGTTCCCTATCCTGGATATCATAGTTTCATTCTGCTAGAGAGAAGGATTGAGAGAGGTAGGAGCAAGATTTCTAGTCATCATTGGGGTTGGTTTAAAGGAGGATTTCACCTGAGGCATACTTGAAGGTGTCAGTGGTGATGGCAAATGGTTTAGAGAGGTCAGAGAGGAAAAGGATAGGTTGTGAAAGTAAAACCTTCTTGAGGATATTGAAAGCATTTTGGCAGTTGGAGAACCAGTCCTAGGATTGGATTTTTTTGGTGAGGTCAATGAGGGGTCAAGTGATGTTGAAGCAGTTGGAGATGAATCATTGGTAGAAGTTGGCAAATCCTAGAAAGGATCTGATATCTTGGAGCTTGGAGGGAACTGGCCAGTCAGCTATGCCAGCAGGTTTGACAGGGTCCATGGCTAGTTGTCCTGGCTTGATGATCATGCCGAGGTATTCCACTTCAGAGGAAGTGAAGTTGAATTTCTCTAACTTGAGATGGAGGTTGAGTTCCATCATCCTTTGGAGAATGCACTTAGTACAGTTTTCATGGGTGATTTTGTCAGGAAAGTAGATTAGGAGGTCATCCATGTAGATTACTAACCATCCTTCCACAATGAGGTCTTTGAAGGAGTCATTCATGAATTGTTGAAAGGTGGCTGGGGAGTTGATGAGCTCAAAAAACATGACTATGGGTTTGAAGAGGCCTTTGTAGATATTGAAGGCCGCTTTCCACTGGTGGCCATCCTTGATTCAGACATTGTTATACCCCCATCAAATGTCAAACTTGGTGATGACTTTAGCCCCTCTGAGTTTGTCAATAAGGTTGGAGATAAGGAGAAGGGGGTAGGCATCTTGAATGATATATTCATTGAGGTACCTGTAATTCTGGCATGGGCAGAGTCCTTCATTTTTTTTCTTTACAAAGAAGAAGGGAGATGCCTGTGGGGAGTTCAAGAAGCAGATCTTCCAGGCTTTGAGGTTTTCTTCTAGGAAAGCTTTGGTTGCCTCTTGTTCTTTAGGGGTGAAGGGGTAGATCTTTCCTATATTTGGGATAAAGGACTTGTTGAGGTTTATTTCATGATCATAGGGCTGAGATGGGGAAAGGTGGTTGGCAGTTTCTTTGGTGAATACAGAGGAGTACACTGCATATTCAGGGGGAAGGATAACTTTTGGTTTGGCTTTATCTGCCTGGATTGTGAGTTTGGTGGCAGTGGTAAAGGCTCTGATGGTGGAAGGGGTGATCTGGATGAAGCATTGTCCACATTTGAGGACTCTATTGATCAGGTAATGGGTCCTTGCTTGGGTAGGGAAGTGGTGTCCAGCCCAGTTGTCAAGGTAGTCATATAGTTTCTCATTGAAAATGGAATTAGTGTTGATGTGTTGAACAAGTTTGGCAATGGGGGGGGTAAGGGGCATAGTTTGGCTGAGTGTTGAAGGTGGTCATGTTAATATTGGGAGTCCAGGTCTTGAGTCTCATCACAAGATGTTTTGATGGCAAGAGTCCTTTCTTTCTAGTCAATGATAGGGTTGGTTTTTTGAATCCATGGAAGTTCAAGGATTATGTTTTCATTTCCATAGTGCATGACATAGAATTTGACCTTCTGATGGATGCCAGTGATGTGGAAGTAGAGGAAGGTGGTGAATTTGATGTCTTCATTCTTGTTGGAAGATTGGTTGATGTTCTGGATGGGGATGGAATGGGGAAGGTGTTCTTTGGGGAGTTGATGTTTATTGACAAAGTGCCAATTGATGCAGGAGATGGCTGCTCCAGAATCAACAAGGGCATGGGTGCTGACATCTTTGAGGTTGTGAGTAGGGACAATGAGATAAAGGGAGATATGAATGAATTTCATTTGTTTGTTGGCTACTAGTACATTGGTTTGAAGTATGGAGGGGACCTGCATCACGAAAGGCCTCTGTTTTAAAAATCCTCTAAGGAGACCTTGTGGACAGAGGGTTTTTCTTTGTCATCTTCCACTTCTTGAAGGATGGGTAGGTCTTTTGGATCTTTTTCAATCTTTCAGATCTTCTTTCAAGTGTTTTGATTGAAGGAAATGTGAGGCAGGAGGTAGCCAAGTAGCCTCCTTTGCAACAGCAAAAGCACAGTTTGAGATCAATGCATCACTTTTATTCTTGAGGGGTAAGTTTGGGAATTTTGATATCATCTGTATCCATGGTGTTGGGATCTCTTTTTGTTTTGGTGGAGGTGGGGTAGTGGACAAAGGTCAAGAAGAGTTTCTTATTTTGAGCAATGATGTTGTCTGCTTGGTTCCATTGGGTTTTGAAATGGATGGCCTTGAAATACCAATTGTTGATGGTGGTGGGGGGTGTGTCCATTAAGAGAATCTGTTTCATGATGGCAGGGCAGACTCTTGAGGAGAAGTATCCAATCAAGATGTCATCAAAGGTAATACCACTCTCAGCCACTTGGTTTTGGAATTCAGAGATGTAGGTGGTGAGCAGAGTGTCATTGCTCATTTGGATAGTGGATAGCCAGGCTATGGAATCAACTTTGGTATCCTGGTGGACAAAGAAAGTGGTAAATTCCTTCAAAAAATCAGCAAACATTCCTAGAGATGGGATGGCTGCTTGGAAGACCTTGATCCTGAAGGTGGAGATCCATGTGAGAGTGGATTCCTTGGTCATATAGGATAGGATGAAGGTGATCTTCTTGGCATTAGTGTTGTAGACATTCTCATTGACAAGAAGGTACATCTTGGTGGTGTTTAGAAAGGTGAGAGCAGAGGAGGAGGAGCCATCAAAGGATTTTGGTGCCCCTAGGTGGAATTCAGTGGGTTTGGATGAGGAGGAGGACATCTGAGGTGATATGGTGGATGGTGGGAGTGGTGGAGACAGAGTGGAGTTCTGGATGGTGCTGGGGGGTTTTCTATTTCAATGGATTCAGTCTCATCTACTGGAGAGCCCTGGAGGGTGGGCTGTGGTTGTTGGACAAGGGTGTGGAAAGTTCTTGGAATGAAAAAAATGATGTGCCTTCCAGAGAGTGTTTTTGCAATGGAGGTAGAGGTTTGTGATTCCTTTTCAGAGTTGGAATGAGCATGGAAGCTCCTAGAGCAAAGTAGTGGCAAAGGAGTCTGGTGAAGGTGAGGCTGGGGCCTCCTAGGTCTGAGGGCATTGAAGGACAAAATAATGGAAGGCTCTGCTGTTGATTGCAAGCTTAAAAGATAAATCTTGACCTTTTGTTACACTTGGCCCAGGTAGAAATAAGTGTGGCCTTGAGAAAGGACTAGGGAAAGCTAGAGGTAAAGAATCTCTGGAGTGACAAAATCAATGAGGTTCTTGAGGATCAAGGAATCAGAAGGACTCCATGGTAGTATTAAGGGTCAATGAATCAACACTTCAAGCAGTGGGACAGTCACTAGATCTTATAAGGTCTCAGAGGAAGTGTCCATTTAGAAGTAGGATGAGGACTACTGCAGTGGTTGAATACTAATTGTATTCTGAGAAGTATCTAGGTGGATACTTGAGGAGGTCAAGGTT
>JBBPMT010000439.1:0-15671 GCA_038090455.1 Garcileccinum viscosum
AAGAATGAGTCAGAAGCTGCAGAGGGCTATGCATACATGATAAGGAGATAAGGCGATAAGGTGATAAGAAGATACGAAGATAAGAAGATAAGAGATAAGGAAATGTTAGTCCGAAAGTGAAGGAAGACGGAAAAGGAGGGATCCATTGGTCGAAAGGAACAAGGACAAATCAGCATAGCCGAAAGAAAAAGGATGGGATAGGGAAACGGTACAACCCTCGGGAACAATGTCAACTGTAACAACTAGTGGTTCAAATAACCCGAGATTGGTTTGGAATGCTGCCTTCCACTTATCTCCTTTTTTGATGCAGATGTTGTTGTAACCCCATTGGACGTCAAGTTTGGTGAAGTATTTGGCACCTTTGAGTTTGTCAACTAGTTCTCTGATTAGAGGTAGGAGATACCAATTTTTGATGGTGATATTGTTCAATTTTCAGTAATCTTGTATGGGTCTGAGGTGTCTGTCTTTCTTTTTGATGAAGAAGAAGGCTGAGGCAAATTCTGATTTCGAGAGTCATATTTGTCCCGACTTGAGGTTCTCCATGATGAATGCTTCTAACTCTTCCTGCTCTTTGGGAGTTAAATTGTATGTTTTGCAGTCCACCTTATGGGATCCTGGAATAAGGTTGATGGCATGATCCCAGGGTTTATGGAGTGGAAGTGTGTCAAACTCCTTCTTGGAGAAGACATCTTTAAAGTCATGGTATATTGAGGGTACCATCTCTTCAAAGGTCATCTCCTTTTTTGCATGAGCAGCGGCTAAGTCAGTAGCTACATTGCAGACAGCAAATACTTCATTGTTGTCATCTTTGATCATTTCGAGTGCTGGCATATAGTCGTTGGCACACCTGAATTGAAGTTTTTCATTCTTCCAGTTGATCATAGGATTGTATAATTTTAACCAATTGTGTCCTAGGAAGATGAAGTGCATGCTGAAGTTGGTGACAGCCATTGCAATTTGCTCTTGATGATCGTCGACATTTAGTCCAGTTATGATGAAGTCTGTAATCTTTCCATTGATATTTGGGGATTCATCAGCATTATACATTGTCACTGGTCGAGGCAGTGGATAGGTTTTTAACTGATGTTTCTCCATGAATGTTTTATCAATGGCAGATCTAGTACAACCAGAATCGATAAGTGCTAGAGTTTTTATTTTTTTATTATTTCCGTCTTCTAACTCAACTGTGAGCTTGACGGCTTGGGCAGATTTATTGACAGTTTTCATGAATCAGGGTTTGTTTTGTAGTTCTCTTAGCACTAAATGGGTGATGTTCGATTCTGCAGTTTGTAACCATTGGACTAGTTCCTAATCTACTTCGGATTCTCTTGTTTTGTGTATGAACACTTTTAGTTGCTTTAGGCTTAGCTTGTCATTTTGTTCGCATACAAACCTTTGAATCCATTGGGCAGACCAAGGGTCAATGGTATTATACCAGTGTCAGTCATGTTTCTTCTGTATTGGACTAGCAGGTGAACCACCTGATTCCTGAGTTGGTGGGCAGACCACCTGTTCTCTTTTGGGATTTTGGAGTATTTGGATCAGCTTTGTGCCTTTACCCTTAGGCATTACTGATCTTAGCTCCTTTTCTTCTTGGGCCAATCATGCTAACTCTCTCATGTTGATGGTATTGGTAGGCATTTGTCTTACATGTCTTATTATTGGATTAGCATCTATCAGTGTCCATCCTGGTTGGATTGTTAGCTTGTTGGCTGAGACCTTTTTATCAGATTTGTTTTCAAGCATAGCATATTGATTACTATTTACTATACATGAATCGGATTTCGAACATATACTTCAGGGGACAGCAGATGGTCTCGGTTCTACTGTCCTTTGGGAAAATCCTCCTTTTTGCCTTTTGTCGTGATCACATGCAATTGGGTCAGAATATCATCCATCAATTCAAGAGACATGTTGTCTCCCAAATTAATCATGTGTACCTGAGTGAGGTGGTGACACATGTATTCTTGACATGGCCAAGGCTTTTCACACCTTCAGCATACTCCTTCGGCTTATGCCTTGAAGAGGTCCATTGGACTAGTGGTGCCTGGAATGGTGGTGGTGGAGGTCTTGGAGTTATTTATAGCTGTTGTCTCAGCTATGGCGGTAGTAGAGGTGGAGGGGTGTGGTGTCCAGCACTTATCGGTAGAGGAGATGTCTTGCAAGGTACAACATTCTTCTTGTGCCTTGTAGGCATTCTGGGTTCATATGAGAGCCTGCTCCCATTTCTGAATATCATTCAAGTCGAGAAGTTCCATCTGATTCAACTCAATGTTCAAGACAATCTTGTTGTTGATGCCACATCTTGCAATCGACATGAGGAGGCAGCCTTGTGATGCCCAGTCATATTCTGCCTTGAAGCAGAGTTGATTCATTTCAATGAAGAAATCCTCCACCAACTGGCCTTTCTTTTGCCACATGTGCAGCAACTTCTGTTCAGATTCTTGTCAGAAATTAGGGGGCTGGAATTGTTGCACCAGTATAGCTACAAAATCTTCATACTGCATTTGGTTTAATTATGCAATACACGAAGAGAAGAAGTGTTCGGCAAATTTTCTGGCAGCACTGCTCTTCATAAAGGATAGTTGAATCAAGATCTTCTGGCAGTTTGTGGGTTCATTTTCGAAGCCCGCCAGATACAGGAGAATGAAACATGTCCATTTCATAAAGTCCTTTTTTTTGCCTGAGAATTTGGACAGTTTTTTGGCAACAGATTTGCTGATACATATGCATTATCAAGACATGTTTGCATTTATTACTAGGTGGTGGGTGTGAATCTGAGTTCAAGTGCAGTACTAGTCCCTTTTGTCCTTGACATGCTGGGTTAGAGAGTTTGTTTTCTTGATCTATGAGCAAAAAGTGAATGGGGGAATATGGGCAAGCTCTAAGTGCTTGAACTTCCACAGGTGGATTCACTTCTTGGTGAACCTTGGTGAAACATAGCCTTCCAATCTACTTACATGATCATAGGACTAGGCCTGGCTGCATGGTGGCTCAGAAAATCCTGCTCAAAGCAGAAAGACAGGTAGTCTTGAGCCATTATAGGAAATCTGGATAAACACAGGAAGCAGATGTTTTCTATAATGTCTGGGGATATTTGAAAGCAACACTAGTGTCAGCTAGGCTACCTCGATAATCACAAATACTTAAGGGAGGAACTGTATAGGCTAGTGGAATCTAACCAGAACAGACTGAGGTCTGCTGATCATTGTATTGCACTATATACATATACTATACATGAGTGTGCATGGACCATGTCATGTGTACCGATAAGCTATCTATGATTACTATATATGGTTAGATGTATTCACACAAGTGTGGGAGAGTTCTTATGAATGAGATTACCACGTGTGAGTCTAGACTATGACATAGCTACGATGTCAATGATAAGGTCACATGACTATAGATAAGGTGAAAGGTCACGTGATGTCACATGACTGATCATGTGACAAATATCAAGTCATGTGATCATGAAAAATAAAGGAATAAAATAGAAAAAGATAGGTTACAGAGGGAGTTCATAATATTACCCCCCTTTTATGGGTGAGATTCCAGATCGCCTATGATTCTGTAGTAGAACCTGATGTAAAGTTTTCTATTTTTGTCATAAAGAGGGAGTCAAATAGTGCATGCACCATTGGGAGTTTCCTGGGAGCCAAGGGATTCTTTTTATGGAAATCCACTATAGCTTTCAAAGCTAACCTTTTAAGGTTGCTCGCACTTTCCCAAGTACAATCTGAATTGTCGTATCCTTTCCAATGTACCAGATATTGGAATCCACAACCTATGGGAAAAGAGTCTACGATGTATTCCACTTCAAATTCTTTGTTTCCTTCATCATCAACAGATACTGGTCTGGGATGTTGGATCAGTTGTCCTTCAAGTGGTTCTATATAAGGTTTAACATGTGACACATTTACAATGTCATGTACATGGTTCAATTTTGGTAACAATAGTTTGATGGCATTGGTGTATATATTGATGACCTGGTAGGATCCGATCCATTATTCCATTAACTTCTTTGAAGATTGCTCTGTAAGATCAAGATGTTCTGTGGATAATAAAATGAGATCACCCGGTTTATAATCCAGTGCATGGGATTGATGTTTGTCAGCTTGCTGACTCATCCTATGATGTGTCATTTCGAGATTGCATTTGGCTATTTGGAGATTTCCTTTTATTTATTTGGCAAATTCCAGTATGGCTGGCACTTTAGTAAGGGCATTCTCAAAACCTATATGGAGGGCGTAGCTCTTAGTAAGCTGGAAGGGTGCAAAACCAGTTGCTGATGATTTGGTGTTGTTAATATTAAACTGGGCTAGTGCTAGCCATTCGGCCCATTGATCTTGCTTTTTTGCTATGTATAAGCGGAGGTACTAGTTTAGTTCCCTATTCATGCATTCCGTTTGTCTGTCGGTTTGTGGATGGTATGCTGAGGACATCTTCTTTTCTATTTTTAATAATTTAAGTAGATCTGTCATCATCTGGGATGCGAATTGTAGTCCTCGGTTGCTGACCAAGCTATCAGGTAAGCTGTGAGGGCACCATACATAATCTCTATATAATTCTGCTGTTCCTTTTGAGGTCACCATTTTGGTAGTGGATATAAAGACAACTTCTTTAGAGAAGCAATTTACAACTATGAGGATGCTGTCAAATCTGTGGCTTTCAGGTAATCCCATGATGAAATTGGCAGATACCGACTTCCAAGGTCCTTTTGGTGTTTCCAATAGTTGGAGTTTGCCTACGGGGGCTCTATTTTGGGGTTTCATTCTTGCGCATCGATTGCAAGATCTGCAATATGTTACTATGTTGTTTTTGGCTCCAGGCCAGCTATAATAACATGATATGAATTCCTGTGTCTTTTCAGCATCCTTGTGTCCGAGAAGGGAATGATCGTGGAAAGTGGTTATTATGTCTTGTCGCATTTCCATGGGAACCCATATTTTGTTATTGTAGTACCATAACCTGCCATGATTGGAAGATCCATCAGGGTTGCTATATTTGCTATGTTCTTCCTTGATCTGATCAAAGAGGGCTATATCAAGTGTCACCTGCACACAATGATCAGGGATGACGATTTGGTTCTTATTGTCATCTTCTATCCCGATCATATGATTCTCTCTTCTAGAGAGTGCGTCTGCTTTGCCCATGGAGGTACCTGGTTTGTTTACAAGTACATAATTGAACCGCAATAAGTACATGGCCCATCTTGCTTGGCGTCTATTATGTAAGATCTTGCATCTTTATAAACTATTGTAGGTTTTTGTGGTCTGTCCATACTTTGAACTGGTGATGTGTGCCTTCCAGGTGGTGGTGCTATTGTTCTAAAGCAAGGATGATGGCAAGCATCTCTTTGTCTGCTATCATATAGTTACGTTGTTCTGGTGTCATGTTATGTGACATATACAATATAGAGTGCCATTTGTTATCTATTTTAGTCAATAATACAGTGCCTATGGCAAAGTCTGAAGCATCACATTCGACTCTATATGGGGTTGTGTCATTCAGGTATGCCAGTACCAGGGCAGTGATGAATGCCCTTTTGAGCATGTCAAATGCTTCCTGTTGGTCTTTTCCCCAGATCCAGGGTTGATCTTTCTTAGTTAGGTCATGCAATGGCCTTGCAATTAAGCTATAGTTGGTGATGAATCTTCGGTAGAAGTTTGCTAAGCCTAAGAAGCTTCGCACACCTTTCAATGTGGTTGATACCAGCCAATTTTGGATACCTTTGAATTTTTCATGGTTCATCGAGATACCATGTTCAGAGACATCCATGCCTAGCATGTCCACCTTTGTTACTCCGAAGAAGCATTTTTCAGGTTTAACAAACAAATCATTGTTCTGGAGTTTCTCTAAAACTCTACATACTAATTCGATATGTTTCTTTCTATCATTATCCTTTGAGAATATGAGGAGGTCGTCCAAGTAAATAACTATACAATCGTCCATGTTAGAGAAGATCTCATTCATTATCTGTTGGAAAGTGGCAGGGCTATTACACATGCCAAAGTACATAACAAGGGGTTCATAAGCCCCAAGGTGACATACAAAAGCGCCTTTCCATTTGTTGCCTTCTTTGATATGAACATTGTTATATCCCCATCGGAGGTCCAGTTTAGTGAACAATTTTGCTCCTTTGAGCTCATCTATGATTTGCGAGATTAAAGGTAACGGGTAATTGTTTTTGACCATTTCTTCATTAAGGTATCTATAATCCATAACCATGCGTTTCTTTCCATTTTTTCTGGGGATGAAGAAGACAGGTGATGTTTGTGGTGATTTAGATGGGCAGATGTACCCTTTACTGAGCTGGTCATCGATGAAAGCTTTTACTTCATCTTGCTCTTGTGGGCTAAGTTTGATTAAACACCCCTTCCTTGGCACAAAGTCTTCTTTTAGGTCAACCGCATGGCTCCATGGTTTTCTTTCAGGCATTCGCTCGCTTGCCTTTTTTGAGAATACATTGAGATAATTGTGGTAATTGGGAGGTACTAGTTTAGCCACCTCCTGAGTGTCAGATGGTACATACTTCCCATCATCTATTTTTGCTATATGATATTCACAATCGATCTCATGTTTCTCAGTTCTATTTTGGTTGTGTGCTTTTAATGTTGCGCACGAAGGGGGGCATTGGTTCATTTTGACCATACCTTCTATCCAGTTAATCAAAGAGTTATGGTTCCTGAGCCATGTATATCCTAGGATTAATTGGTTTTTATCGAGGTTGGTTACATCCATGGTGACTTTTTTGTGGTATCCTTGGTAATCTATGATCAGGGAGGTGGTATATGTATGAGTAAATATCAGTGTCACAAGGTGTTGACCTATCATAGATAACAATGTGTCAATGATAGATGTATCATATTGACACATCACCTATAGTGTAGATCATTAAATGATCTTCATCTGTAGGTTATATATCTAGTTATCTAAGCATGATCAGCCTACTGATTAGGTGCTTAGGGCAGGTGTTATCAGCCCTTAACAGCGCCTCTCAATACTATCTAACAGTACTGGAACACAGACTCGAGATATTCTTGAGTATAGGGGCTAGTACTAATCTTACCTTTATGGTAGTGATTAGTAATGATCAGTAGTGACCAATAGGTATTAGATGGCTTCATAACTCATTTATAGGTTGACTATTAGTGATGAATAACAAGCATACATCACTAATTTCAACAGAGTCCAGACAACAGAATGGCCTTGCTTGAGTCACCCAACAGCCAGTTCAGGATGACCAGCTTCAAGAGCAGTGGCAACTAAATCATGCATAACATCAGCTGCTTCAATGAGTAGACAATGATGCTTGGTAACTGGGAGCCCAAGCCATGCCAACTATGGGAGGAGGTTGAGAGCAAAAACACATGTGTCAAGGGAAGCCATGATATTGCTTTGAAGTTGCACACAGGCAATCCAGGAGCAAGTGGTGAGGAAGTGAGTGGAAGCAGGACTGATGGAAGCACATCTGGCAATTAAGAATTTGAGAGTGGCAGCAGACAGATTAGGAGAATCATAAGAGTATTGAAAACTGATGTTTAGATCTATGGAGTCATTGCAAGTGAGATATTGAAAGCAACAAATTAATGAGTCCCTGAGGTTATTCAATAGACTTGACTTGTCTGGATGGTCATTAGGTATGAGGCAGACAAACACTTCAAACACTGAGATGGACCTATTTAGGTCCACTAGATCTGTGAGACACTCAAAGCAACTCAGTAATGAATTCCTGAGGTTGGTCAATCAAGTTGGCTTGTCTGGATGACCTTCAGATATGGAAAAAACAGCTTTCTCTTTCATCAAGATGAACTTGTTTAGATCCATGAGGTCCCTGAAATGTTGAGAGTGATGCCATAATGAGTTTTCAAGGCTGTCCAATGGAATTAACTTGTCTGGATGGCCATCAGGTATAAGACAGACAGCCTTCTCTCCCATCAAGATGGGCCTATTTAGATCTGCAGGGTCCTTGAGGTGCTCAAAGCAATGACATAATAAGATTCCAAGGTTGCTTAACCAAACTGGCTTGTCTTGATGGTCATCAGGTATGAGATAGACAGCCTTCTCCCCATTGAGATGGATCTATTTAGATCTGTAAGGTCCCTAAAATGCTTAAAAGGATGACAAAATGAGATTCCTGAAGTGTTAGCTATCAAGAAACAAGGAAAGGAGGAAGGGTACGCAGTGAATGACGACTGCCTATCAGTAACGCTTGCTGGCTTAAGGGTTGTGGCATTCTGTACCATCGATGGAGGACTTAAAGTAAGAAGTAGAACTTGTGGAGAGTCACACAAGGAAAGATGCTGATACAAGTCCTTCTGCAGGAGAGTAGGCACAGAACCGAGTATAACAAGACTGGGGAGTCTTGTCTCGGGATTACACTCTATATATACTATAGTACATTGTGCATGGACCACTAGTTAAGGGCCGGCAACCACTACAAGGGGATAGATAAAGGTATGATGCAACAATGTGGTGTGGCAGAATGGAAGCCAGGGACCATGAGAAGTAAATGGAAGACTGACCACAAGGTAACCGTGAGGTATGGCAGATCTATAGATAGGATCAAGATAAGGATCAAGATACGATTGGGATCTATCAAGATACAAGATCTATCGGGATTGGGAGATCACATCGGTGATGAAGGGTGAAGAGCTGAGCATCTATAAAAAGGTAAACAATAGTAAATACTTGCCATGTGGATGTGTCACATGATGACCAGCATCTAGCTGTCATGTGACCGAGGGGAAGCGCTGGGATAAGCATGTGGCTATGTTTGAAAGGGGAAAAGCTGAAAAGGAAACCTTAGACTAGGGGCAAGTTAGGTTACAACGAGGTTCGCAACACTACGCCCTCTCTATGGTCGAGATTCCAGATCGACATGAGAAAAACCAGGAAGAGGAGGAGTAATCTAGACTCAAAAGATCAGCTTTGGGAGGGAATCTACTATAGTACAAGAAAAGAAATGATTGTCTATGGCAATAAGTGTCAATCAAGAAAAACGTGTGATTCGATAAAAAGAAAACAAGAAGAATGGTGGTTTAAGACCAATGTGAGTGCAATCGGTGCCATGGTAGGCTCACTTGAATACAGAGGGTATGACTCCACGAAGAGTCCTATGCAAGGGGGTGTCAGGGACATTCTATGCTATAAAGACTATCAATCGAAACCAAAGAATAACTTGACCGAAGGTAACAACATGGTGTTAAGCAGCTATCACATAAGGTTGGTGTCAAAGCCCTATATCCTATGAAATCAAGACTGTCAATATCGCAATGAACAGTAAAAGAGACTTGCTATAAGGGTAAACATCGGAATAAAAAATGAAAAAGAATACTTCCCGAAAAGTTTTGAGATTAGCACTTCTGGCTGGCTGTACTCCCATACTATGCCTCTATGGTAAGTGTTCACTATTTGCTCACTAGAGTTACCATTAGTAGGCTATCGCCATTGCCTCCAGATGCTATTGTGACTCCTGTTAGTTGTCACCTTGTGTATCCTTATACATCTATGCCCTCTCTAAAGAGCAGCATCCTGATGCTCTTGAGTATCGAATCAAAAAAGAAAAACGGAAAAGAAAAGAGAAACAATCTTGAAAATTTTTTTTTGCTATTTTGACGATTTTCTATTTTTGTATTCGATTTTCTGAGGGGTGATACTCACGAAGAGACCAATATGCTCTATTTTTCTGGATCTATAAATAAAAAGAGAATATCTTGTGAGAGATCATGTGACTATATCCTAGCCGAAGCATAGGGGTTTTTCCAAAAATTGACTATCGATGAGCATCAATCAAGAGAAGTTCTGGGACTCAGTCTCTGGCTTTTGGTACTGCAATGGTGGCCAACCTAGCAGCCCAACACATATAAAGCATGCACCAGGGACTCTGCTCGCTAAGTACACAATACTTTATCATGAGACAGGGTGAATCAACCATCTCCAATCAATGAGCAATCTATCGATAGTTCCTTCCAATCAATGGACTCGAGTTAGTTATGGATCAATAAAAATAAAAATACTCTTAGACTCTATACATTCGTGGGAAGAGGAATGAGGAAGGGGGGGTATGGTCATCTAGACCGACAAACTGTGGTGGTGGAGCTCATCTTCAAGAGCATCCAATTTTGCTAGGCCTTCTCAGTAATGGCCGTGTTTTGCAAGGTCGAACTTGCCACTATTGATAAGCTTTATCATGTACTCACCACCATGCTTGTGTGTGTCAATCATGGAGCATATGATGTGCTCCTTGAGATGCCCATATTCACAGAGCTTAGTGGATACCGGTGGTTGGGCCGGAGAAGGGGACCAGGGATAGGGCATCGAAGCCTGAGAGGAAAGGGGAGAGGCCGGGGCCTTACTATACTCGCTGGTTTCCAAACCATCTTGGGAATCTTTCCAGGTAGCAGTGGCCGGTACCGCTGCTGGGTCTTGCGCTTCAAGTGCCTTGTTTGATTCTTTCTTTGCTGCACGGATTGCAGCATAGCATCTCATTTTTCTGGCCTTCTTGGCCATGGAGGTAGAGGTAGTTTTCTTGGTTGTTTCGGACCCTTCTATGAGTTTGGCGATCTTTGCCTCAAGGTCAGTTATGTGCTGGAGAAGCGCCTTGTTTTCCTTTTTGAGGCTCATTGCTGCCTCAAGGATGAGATCGGAGGGGGGGGCAGATGAGGATGTGTGCCTAGGCACCGATGGGGGAATGACTTGGGGTATGCCCTTTCTAGGGGCATTGACTGTTTTCATGGGCTTCAACTGCAGGCTGGGTTCTATTGGGCACTGCTTGCCAATATAGCCCTGCCCTTTGCACCTGTAACAATTAAGTGTGCAAGGGCACTTCTTAGCATAGTGGCCCAATCGACCACAGTTAAAACACGTTGGACAATCCTTGGTATTATGCTCGTGACTCATGCAAGCCTTGCAGGGGTAATGTCCTGCCGATGTTTGCTTGTGCCTGGTGGTACTTACAGAGAGGCTGACACACGAGGCTTTCTCTATCTTTGGGGCGGCAATAGCTGGGCATTTAGTCATGGCAGCAAATGAGGCGGGGATGGCTGGTCGAACGGCTTGAGGAATGGAGTGCGAGATAGGTGCCTTAGTCAGCAGGTGCACAATGATGGGGAACAAGGGGGAGGACATGACTCTTGATGTCTATAAGACACGGGAGGAGTTATAGCAAGTAGGGGGATGTCGGAAGTCCAGGAAAGCTATACTATCAGAACATGAACAAGTAACTGAGAAGGTGCTTCAGTAGTGAGAAGCCTATACTATCTTGACAAGTAAGGTGTCCTAGTAATGAAGGTGGCCTTGAAAGTAGTCTTGTTATAATGAAGCATTAGCTATTGAGGAACAAGGAAAGGAGGAAGGGTATGCAGTGAATGACGACTGCCTATCGGTAATGCTTGCCGGCTTAAGAGTTGCGGCATTCTGTACCATCGATGGAGGACTCGAAGTAAGAAGTAGAACTCATAGAGAGTTGCACAAGGAAAGATGCCGATACAAGTCTTTCTGCAGGAGAGTAGGCACAGAACCGAGTATAACAAGACTGGGGAGTCTTGCCTCGGGATTACACTCTATATATACTATAGTATATTGTGCACAAACCACTAGTTAAGGGCTGGCAACTACTACAAGGAGATAGATAAAGGCATGATGCAATAACATGGTGTGGCAAAATGGAAGCCAGGAACTGTGAGAAGTAAATGGAAGACTGACCACAAGGTAACCACGAGGTGTGGCAGATCTATAGATAGGATCAAGATAAGGATCGAGATACAATCAGGATTTATCAAGATACGAGATCTATCGGGATCAGGAGATTACATCGGCAATGAAGAGTGAAGAGCCAAGCATCTATAAAAAGGTAAACAATAGTAAATACTTGCCATGTGGATGTGTCACATAATGACCAGCATCTAGCTGTCATGTGACCGAGGGGAAGCACTAGGAATAAGCGCATGGCTATGTTTGAAAGGGGGAAAGCTGAAAAGGAAATCCTAGACTAAGGGCAAGTTAGGTTACAATGAGGTTCGCAACAATTCCAAGGTTGCTCAACTGACCTGGCTTGGCTGGACGGCTGTCAGATGTAAGACAAACAGCCTTCTCTCCCAATGAGATGGACCTATTTAAATCTGTGAAGTTTTCAAGACACTCAGGTCTTGAGCCTTCTATATCACATCATCGATCTCTTACTCTGCCAGTGAAGATGTGATGTCTCCTGCCTCCATCAATAGTGAAACTTCAGCCATCTGTATCCTGAAAAGCTCAGCTCAGTATGCATTACTTTCTGCCCCCAAGACCTTTATTACTTTTTCCAGTAGAACCATTGCTTCCTCTGAGTTTCTATTGGCAGGCTTGAATCCTTGCCTCTGGAAGCATACAAGAAGTGCAAGATCAAGTTCCAATACTATTGTGTAATAATCTGGATAAGTTTTGGTCCAAATTTGTAGAGCATCCTAGTATAATCCAATTGGCTCATCTAGGCCAAGCAATCGATTGTTGGCTTGACAGTCAATAAACTTTGTGTTGGCCAAATTAAATAGCATGGCCAATAGATTAGGATAATCTACTGGGCAAGTCCCATGGACATATTCAAAAGCCTGGGTAGCTGAGTCCAGATCTATTTGGTCCTGCCATTAGTGATAATGCAGCAAAGCATAATGTTCCTTATTAGTAAGCTGCTCTACTATACTCATTTCAAGTGGCTCTGGTAGCTATTACCATAAGTTCAGAAAATGGTTCCAACATTATGAATAGTCTGCTTACATCAACTTTGGGGCAGAATTCATTTGCACTACAAATTTGTTGCTTTGTCATAAAGGGAGAATATTATTGTTCAGTGCCATAAATTCGATGGCTATGAAGAGATGTCAAGGAGAATGTGAGACAGATGATTTGCTCACACTGAAGCTTGTGGTGATGGAATACTTCTCTTATTGTCATCTTGAACTAACAATGTAATTCTCCATTTTCTAACCTTGGTCCAAGCTCAAAAGATGCATAGACACTAAATGAAATGAAAGATTGATTTGATGGCCTTGGCAACTATTCAATGAAAGTAGCAGAGATTTGGCAAAGAATGACATATGTATGTATTTGTTATACTTCATACTTTCCTATTGGTTAACTACAAGTTTCAGTTCATTCCTAACTGATCCTATCTTTTATCTTAGAGTACAAATCTTCGACATACTTTCCTTTATTCAGATATGTTCTACATACATGTAAATACTATAGAACTAGTATATAAGGCCACTACAAGTGACCTAGATAAATACAAGCTATTCTCTTTGAATATCTTACCTGCTTCGACTGCTTACTCCTCAAATACTGGTGAGTTTCACACCAAGTTTTTTTGCTCATTGCACAACTGCACCCAAGGGGATTATCCAAATCCCTTTAGACTCAGTTCCTGCAACTTCGCACTCCAGTTGATGATCTAGCTCACAAGCACCCTGCCCTTGTTCATCAGTTCCAGAAAATCTCCTCAGAATTAGAGTGTACAAGTGCTCAGAATAATCCAACATTTAGCCAACCAACCAACACTTCAGTTACTGACACTCGATTGCTTGAGAAAGATATCCAGAGACATCATGATCTCACCCTTAGGCAACAGAATCCCCTCCTTCAGATATGATCCTTAATAGGTTTCGACCGATTCTTGCTTCCGAACATGATCAAGCAACTTGCTGCATTGGCAACATCTGGACCAGTCATTTATCTCACAGCCAGCAAAGTGAGATGTGATGCACTGATCGTGATGGCGGAGTTGGAAAATGTCATCCATATACCCTTCCCTGAAATCAGCTATGCACATGTGGAAGTCTTACAAAGAATGCTCCGCAAGATGCTCGAGCAGAATTGTCTTGTTTTCTCCCGTGATGCCCTCTACAGACTCATCCCGTCTGAAGATATAGACCCCTTGAAAAAAATTGTCGATTCGTTGCTGGATGGAGGTTTCAGTGACGGTAGTGACCGGGCAGCGAAACTAGCGAAGTCACAACAGGTCGAGGAATACACTCCGAACCAGTTGTACCAGATGATTCTGGGATACCTTTGGTCTTTCGTTGCAGACCCCGTTCTTCAGGCACTCGGCTTTTCGGTAAATCTTTGATATAAAATCTTAACGTTGACTCTTTCTGACTTGAGACTCGTTCTCAGAATCCACCATCTAGCACTGATGAAACGACTCGTATCTTCTGGTGTCTGACTGGTCCATTTTCCTTTTTGCCCATACATGCTGCTAGCTTGTATGATACAGCCGAAGCGGGCACAAAACTCTCTGATTTTGTTATATCTTCCTATGTGCCGACTTAAAGTTCGTTCGCGTCGTCACTTCAGAATAGCTCGGACTCGGACGACCCGTCTGCCAAACTTTAGCTACTTGCCGTCCCTCAGCCACCGACAGATGGACTCAGTACACTATATTCAGTCAAGCGCGAGATCAATTCCATCGCAGAATTATCCGATAAATCCCCATTCGTAACCCTCCAAGACTCTAATAGCACCGTCGAGGACGTCACGGAGAAGTTGAAGAACAACCACTGGGTCCATTTTGCATGCCACGGAATACAGGACCCCAAGACACCGCTCGATAGCGGGCTATGCCTCGCCAACAATCGTCGCTTGAAGCTCTCGGACATTGTGCAAATATCGCGCCCCCAAGGTGGACTCGCATTTCTTTCTGCCTGCCAGAGTGCTCAAGGAGATGAGGCACTGTCGGAAGAGTCCGTTCATCTCGCGGCTGGGATGCTTCTGGCCGGGTATGGTAGTGTCATCGGAACGATGTGGTCGATAATGGACAATGACGCGCCAAAGGTGGCGAGGGATGTGTACGAGTACCTCTTCCGAGATACTGGCCGTGTTCCCGATAGTACAGAGGCGGCGGCAGCATTGCACCGGGCCGTCCAGAAACTTCGAGACTCTGGCACTCCGTTCAATTCTTGGGTTCCTTTCATCCACTTTGGTAGATAATTGATGATCGCTAGTGCTATTTATACCTTCGGGTTCGAAGACGACTGTTCCTCTATGACCTTCCCATTATAGTATGCCACTCTTCATGTACGAACTACCGCTTTGGGACTTGCAGTTGTCAATGACACTCTCAATTGGACCACACGCCACTGGAAAATATCTATGCATATACTGGCAGTTGAATCATGCTAATTACTACTATCTGAATTTATTCCATACAATAACTTTAAACCCAAAGGGTGAGTCTCCGTCGCAGTTACACCTGAAGTTCAAAGTACACCTATCAACCATGTGGACCTTTTCACTATTGTCCTGAAATTTTAGTGGCACCCTCATGACCATTATTCTTCAACGACTCGTCTCCTGGTGACTATGCATGTAATAACTGCCTGGTTCCGACTGCGACAGACACGTCCTCGCGTCATGACACCGCATTCATTCAATATGCCAATGCAATTCGCATCGTCGGTGAGGGGGCGGACAAAGTAAGTTGTCTCGGTCCTAGGTTCGAAGCGTACAAGGTGTTGGTTCTAGATCAACGCCCATCCACAATAATTTAAATATCAATCAGAAAAGGCTTCAAAGCAAGGCATGCCACACGTCAACAGTTGCTGTGCATGGCGTTGCAACTTTCATCTTTCATCCTATGATCTGCTTTCTACCACGCTTTGCCATCTCCGGGAGGGCCACACTGATACAGGCCTCAG
>JBBPMT010000440.1:0-15645 GCA_038090455.1 Garcileccinum viscosum
CCACGCCATCATCATGTCGACTTCATCGTCCGAGGAAAGCTCTATAATGATGAATACTGATCACCACGCCCCCTCGTCCGCTCGAGAGTCTACTGAATCCCTCCTCTTTTCTCTGCCATCAGATTCATCTGACGTCCAAACGGACATCACGCCACCCGCTTCCCCAGTATCGTACGAGGGAATGACATGCACGCCGAGAGAAATTCTTGACGCCTCTCGTCGACTAGGGCACATACCCATCCTAACGTCCTCGGTTTCGCATGGGGACACGACTCCGTCTGCCGGGACCACCAAACAACTCCACCACCACCGTGCGTCATCCAAGTCCACCGTCGAAGACGAAGCAGGCTACGACGCCGACGGAGACGGAGACGTAGATGTGAATGGACACGCCCAGGATGCACGGATTGGGACAGGCAACGAGCCTATCGTCACACCTCGGCTATGGACGAGGCCCACTCTCCACGCGCAGACCCAGGGCCGGCGCCCCGCATTCCCCCGGATCGACACCCGACAGCACAGACGTGTCGCAAGCATGCATACGCCAGCGGACCTCAAAACGGCCGCCGCCGGCCACGCCCACGCCAGCCTCGACGCGGAGTCGTACGAGCTTCGCCAACGATCAAAGCCGAAACTGGGACCAGTGCCAAAACAAGAACCGAAGCTTGAAGCGACGGACACGGAACCCGTCGGTCTCGGGATCGGCTTTCCGGACGGTCATCCTCTGCGGGCGAACCGCGCGTTCAGTATGCCTGTGGCGATGATGGTAGCGGCGCCGCCCGCCTCGGTCTCCGCGCCTGTGCTATCTCCGACTGAGGATCCGGGATCGCCAGAGGGACGAGAGGTTGAGGCGTACCAGCGCCATATACACCGGGAACGACGACGATTCGAGTGGCTTTCCTCCCCGATCAAGTGGAAGAGGGAGAAGAAGGCTTTGTCGATGTCGATGACGACGAGGACCGCAATCGGAGCTGCGAGGCCAGCGATTCTATGGTGCGACGAGGCAGTCTCGTTCGGCGAACCTAGAATGTCCGCGTTAACGGCGGTCAAACTTGGGTTTTCCACCACCAAGCCAGCGATCGAAGGAGATTGGGTCGCATCTTAGCGCAGGTGCAGTATGACAAATAATCATCGATCCCTTCCACGCTAGACTGAACATAGCCCCTTTTTCATGTATTGTAAAGAAAATTCTCATAGCTTCGAAGCCATTGTGATGATGATGCCCCGTCTTACTCCACAGTGCTTACAGTAAAGCCGTGTAGGCGATCATCGTTCACATGACGGGACCCCCAGTCGTAACATAATTTAAGGTGATGTCCAGCAGGACCAGGAACACTATCGCTGAAAAGGGATGGAAAGATAAGGGGGATCTATGATCACGTCACATTGCCTAATAAGCTCGGCCCGACCAACTCTTTGAGCATGACAAGTGGTCTCCAACTCATGCTTACAGGAATTACTGCGGCGCGGCGCCCGACTCCTCCGACTCAGTCCCCCAATCACGCTTGGCCTTGGCACATTAATTGACTGATCGGTTCAAGAACATGTATGCACCCTTGGGGAAAGGAACAGGAACTTGAGAATGGGCAGGTCGACTGGAAGCGTGCCGTCTCTTTAATCAAATGTCTACGTCACCGACATCAAGGGACCATCGGTGGCGAGATAGGAGGTAAGTTTTTCTCGACTTCGATGGTAGCCTACGCTTCTTCGAAAAAGGATCTAAAGTCAAATCGTCATTCCAGTCGTTCAGGGCTGGCCGTCGTTATCAACTGGTGTTCGAATGCGTTCAAAGTTTGTGGCATCAGCTCTTGCGGCCAGGAGAAACTTGCATGGTACCGATCTGTCTGGGAGATGATTGCATATTCTTGGATTTGAATGAACAAAAGGGCAATACCACCTACCTCACAGTCCGCTGGCGTGTGTTGACCGTCAGGCACTAACATGTCAGGAACGCAGAACTATATCACCTCTACCAGAGGTCAAATCCGATTGGATATATCAATCCACGATCCAGTGGCCAGCTGATCAAAGTCATGCTGGATGTTGGACAGATAAGATTCAGAACCCAATGTAGCGTTTGGAAGAGTGGTTCGACGCCAAGATTGATGGTTAGGAGATAAGCAATTTTAATGCCAGCGCAAGTGAGTGCGGTGGTCATTCGTTCGAAGTCAATGAACGACCGGGGTAAATGATGCCTTCTGATGGGTGGTATACCTGAGAGAGGACGATCGGGGAAATCGAGAGCGCAAGGAGGAACTATATTACCAACCGAAAAAGGGTCGTCAATTCTCAACAGGGCAAGACACCAACGGTCGAGCCCTTGTCCAGGATCCGAATGGCCTGACCCACTTCGCAAAACCAGCTCAGGCCCTTGTCAAACGGTCCGAAGCCCCTGGCGATCGGATACTTGAGCCGCCGTGCGAATGAGGTGTAGGGCAGCGCCTGTATATGCAGGTGCAGATGATTCACGCTGTTGAATGGGGGTATATGGAATCCCATCCTAGCATCGTTGGTCTTGAGCGAGGGAAATTTTGAGAAAGTACTCACTTGCGACGATTGAGGGGTACCTGAAGCTTGTCTAGGATGTCATGACCTATCTTCTGCATGCGTCTAACTTGAAAACATGTAAGCCGATGAGTATTAAGAAGAGCGAGTGAAATGGGTGTCGTACCCATTTTGGCGTCTTTCTCGGACAGATCCTTCACGCTGCCTGTGATAAAAACTGTCAGACAGCCGGTGGAAACGGGCTGACGGGGGACGCACTGATGTGAACCTTGGGTATCAGCTGAATATGGTGAATGGATGCAGGTTGATGGTCACGGAAAGCAAGAAAGTCTGAGTCCTGGAGGCATGTTCATTATCTAATTGTCTGTCGAGAAACGCTCTGAACTCGCCTCCCACACGATATCGAACGCCTGGCGATTATTCGAGTATGCTTGGCAGAAAATGCAACGTTCATCGTTGATCGTACGATGACGTCGTTGGCTTTTCGCACAGAACGAGAACCAGCCGGGATCTAGGAGCATCAGGGATGCGAACAAAGCCGAAGGCATGTGGTCACCACAAAGTATGACTCGGGGCTGTTGCCTTACGCCGTCTTCGACACAGAGGGGGATCCTCAGAGGTGCACGAGCGACGCCGAAGAAGGAAGACCAAGGCAGGAATATTCATCAGTTCCCACGCCACGTGTTCACCCATAGGCAGCACTGGCAAATTCTTCTTGCCTTGAGTCAGGACGTTGATGCATTGATGCTTCCATCTAGAGCCTCGACGGAATCATTCGTCTTCAAAACTTCGGATTGAGTATTGCGATCTACCTTTGTGCTCGTTCGTAAATTCAACCTGGTCATTAAAGACAACTTTGTAGGATAGAAACAGGAATAAAAGAACAACATAACTCCGCTAACTGGGTTATCTTACAAAACAACACAGAAGGCATGTCGAGTTCTTGATTCTGCGTGTTCGGACCAAGTCTCCTCCTTGGTTCTTTTATGTACGCGCCGGCGCAGGCAGTGGGAGACTGAGACTGGCTTAGTAGGACTTAACCCTGCATCCGAGTCGTTGAGTGGGAACACGCATATTCAAGTTCGACAGAGCGGATAGTCCCAAAAGGGGGCAATGTTGATCCGGGTACGCTGGGACGCCGAACAAAATAGGACGAGAGTCACATTCTGCTAACTATGTTCATATCCTTTGTCGTTGTCAAGCTGTAGTGCCAGGCTTATTGCCGTACTGCAACACGGTCTTAGACCACGATCCACCCATCTAACTTACAGGTACTGTGTACAGCTTCGGCCGCTTTTCCATAGGCCACCGCCACGCAGAAACCTTTGGATGTAACAGAGTCAGATCTCAGGTTTTTCCGGCTTGGTCTGATATACCGACGTGTATCACTTACCGCACACTTTTCGCGCCGCCACCGATCTATCATTTCTTAAGTTGTGATCTCTGACATAGTGATTTCAAGTGCAACTTGATAGCCGAAGATGCTTTTAAATTCCGTTATTCTGCATCTAGAACCGGCAGTGCAACTGGCACTTTTGCCACCTGTCTCACAGCCAGGGACGCAGGGTGGAGACGTAAACCAAACGGAAGGGAACCTCACGGTAAATATCATATGGCCATGTCGCCAAGACACTATGTACAGGTCTACATAAGCGTTTCGCATGTGACCTTCATGAAGATAGGTCAAATATATATCAAGAGTAGACTCCTCCAACTCAAAGGAAACAACAATCGAATATCCCTGATGCTTGATTATCCTATTCCAATGCATGCCATAAGAAGGAAACGGATGGAAATCAACGTTCGTATGCATAGATGATTGTAGCCAAAGATGAAACCCAGCTGTGTGCCTTGCCTATCAACTATATTACTTGGCCCTAGCAACTTTGATGAGCATCACACCGCCCGAACACACTAACATTGTGATGTGAAATTCTCGGCGAATATTAGCTGGTTGCCCTGATAATCATGAGGAATGGATTGACTACAAAGAAGTTTCTTGAAGCTGCCAGTGGAGCCCGAAGCATGAAGGGGGGGATGTACTGAGACAACGAAGATATGTAAAATAGAAGGATGAGCCTGTAGTTTGTAGCATGGGCGATCAGACCTATGCACTCAGCAACTTGATGGGGACACAGACCATGAATCAGTCCCACGATACGTACCTAACATATTCACAGGATGGCCCGGGCCCCGGGTGGGCTGATCTATCACTTCCGATCCAGCCACAATCAAGTCAAGTACCAGTGGTTATCAAACATAATTTTTATATAAGAGCAGGAACCTAGAGCTAGTAATGGTTGAACGTCCCCAGCTCTCATCCATTACTGTCTCTCTCGGCACGTACAATGGATTCCTTTCTGCAGGCCAACTTCGAGGAACTTCAGCTGAATAATTATGTTTCCCGTGCGCTCATTCTTGTTTGAACATCATTCATCATGTCTCTGAGGGGTCTCAAGTTACGTTGTTCACTATCTTCGCATATGATTATAGTAATTATATCTTTCACATGTTCTATATTTGTTCTAACTTCGATTTTCCCAGTCCTTACACTTCCGAGTGAGGTATTGTACCTCTTTTTGATTTGGATATTATGCACAAACATCTGACTGATAACCTGGACAGATAGAGTACATTTGGGTTCGAGAACAAACTTTCTCTCAAGACCGTAATGATTCTAACATAAGACTGTGATTTGCAGAACAAACCTTGGACTATGGTA
This sequence comes from Garcileccinum viscosum, assembly GCA_038090455.1. Classification (NCBI taxonomy): domain Eukaryota; kingdom Fungi; phylum Basidiomycota; class Agaricomycetes; order Boletales; family Boletaceae; genus Garcileccinum; species Garcileccinum viscosum. Next base: position 5,228 of record JBBPMT010000440.1, read on the forward strand.
TCCACCCTCTTCGTTATTGTGCGTTTGAACCCCCCAGTGCCATCATGGCGCCACCTGCATACTGCAATGCTCAATTATTGTTACAATGTATACAACAGATCCGATATCTGGGAATCTGCAATTTTATGTGTGTTCAGAGTCATTTCACCCATCAATTGCTAACTCCCCCTCGGTTCATAGTATTCTTTCTCTCAGTATGTCCAGGACTTCGCAGAGGTTGTATTGGAATACTCAACAGACAGTCAAATCTGAAAGGGGGGAGCTCCTTTCTACCAGGTTCTGTGCATGTAAGACTTCCTCCTCTCATCCTTCACCGACTACTGACTCGTGGGGATGACCTGCAGCTGTGAGTCTTTGTTCTTGTTGTATGTTTGTCTGCGACTTTGCTCATCCATCATGCCAATCAACAGTTGTAAGTACTCCCTCCTGTCATTGTGTATGTATGTTGAACTGAGAGATAATTTACAGGTGTATTGCTCGACATCATCCGTATATGGGTAGGTAATGTGTATATTTGCACTGCTGATCGTTAGTATAAATTACTTCATTCGCCTGAACACTCAAGTAGTGATTAATCAAATGCATCACAGTTGTGATGATCCTACGCATATGGGCAATGTACAATCGATCGAGAATAATCCTTAGTATACTCCTCACTTCCTATCTCGGAGAGATTGTTGTGTCGATGATTACAAACATTCTCTATAGTAATCCCAAAAATTGGGAAGGTATGTGGAAGCTGGTGTCGAAGAGCGATGCGCTCCACTAATGCGACTTCACAGGGACTATCAATGAGTTCCTGGTTCTCTCGCTCTGCTCGGCAAGTATCTCATCTGATGGATGGACTAAAGCGACTTATATCTCTCAACTCGTGCATGGAGGGGTAATGTGCACGCTAGTGATAATTCAGTTTGCAATGAGTTCAGTTGAGATGTACAGAGCTACGAGACAGTGGCGACTCAGTCCATTCATTAACTTGCTGGTCATGGAAGGCGTGGCTTACTTTTTTGCGTATGTCCTCTTCTCTGTTCTGCCGTGTAATATTGATATGGAGCTAACATCTATATTCGGTTGTAGCATGTTGATGTTGAATCTCTTAGCCATTTTAACCGCCTTTGGAATTTTTGCAGTAGTGGGTCCGCCGGGTGTACCTGTGTTCCTGGTGCAAGCTGCTCCTGTATACACGCTTACTCCGCGATTTGTCTTCAATATCCGGGAGATGTATGCCCACAGCACTCATGGAAGAAGAGGGCATGGGATCGATACGGGGTTTGGGTTATCCATTTTATCTGGCTACGGAGCCAACCTTTCATCGATCCTATTTGCGGACGGCATGGAACTTGAAAGAGAGGGATGGGGATGATGGCAAAAATACACAGATGTGAAGGAAAGCGGCGTAACGTCATCCGAATCAGGTCAGACTCTGTTGTTGATTTCGATAGCCATACATAGAACTGTTACTCGATGATGTTGAACATTGAACGTTATTGAACGCTGATCGGGACCAGTGACCACAAATCTGTGTAGTAGGTATGAAACCTTGGGACATCCTCAATACAGTAGTCGCGACGATACGGCTATACATGTCCAGTAGACACCATCACAGCCAGTAACATTGTCCTTCTGCGCAGTCTGGCGTGCAGAGAGGAATGTGTAGACGCCCCACGGACGTGGCAGCTGGATAATGTCAGGGAGAGCCTCGGGCGAAGACTGTCTGCGAGGCCGCCCAGTTTGAAGGCGGCCCGCCAGGTCGTCTGACTGAAGAGGCAAAAATATTCTGCAAAAAAACATGCTACAAAAACGTACAACAAGCAAGCAATATGGAACCACTGAGTTCCTACATAAACATGAGAGAAGAAAAAAACAGAAAGGCAAGATCTGCAACCCATGAAATGATCAACGCATCACCCCACCTGCTTGACCATATATTTGTCCCAACTCGGATACACAAACCTCTTCATTTTGCTCTTGGTCTTGCTGGTCGCCATAGTATTCTTGCCGACCCTCTGCGCCCGTGTCGACGTGTGCGTCTCAGACTGCGCCAGGCCTGTATCTGCACTTGGTCATATCGAGCACGAATGGGATCATTATGATCTTGAGTCTTTGGGCGGCACTCCGTGTGTCACGAGGAGTGGACGGGACCCCGAGTTGCCGGGTATGTGAGCTGTGAGGATGGGTGGGAACACCTCGCAGGCGCATGTACCTGGCTGTCGGGATCGCGTGCTCCGGGATCCAGGGTGGTGAGCTGCGAGGAGCCGGAATGGGAAATGGAGGCAGGCAGTGGTGGGTGGGTGCACTGAAACGGGCTCGGACGAGCGCTGCAAGGCGGACGAACGACATGGTGGAGGCGAGAGAGGAAGCGCCGAAGCACTTGCGTCGCTTGGCCGAAGGAAGACCTTGCACTGTGATTCCATTCGTGCCTCCCTGCCCCACAGTCCGGCTCTCTTCGCTCGTCCGCCTTGGTGCGGCGAATGGGAATTGCTTTTACGAATTTGGTTCCGGGAGCTGAAGGTAGATGTTGGTGTTCAAGGACGATACGTCTCGCACTTGAGGTGTACTGGAGGACATTCCGCCGACGAAGGAAGACGTGGCTTCTTCAAGGCGTGGGTATAATGACACGCTCTGGGGCTGCAGACTTGGCGGCGTTGGCTGTGAGGTCGGTGGCAGCAACGAGAGCATCTCCGCCAGCGCTTCTGTGTTCGAAGGCTGTATTCTCAGCGTCGCGCGAAGGTCTACATGGGTTCATAAATGCATGGCTGGGAAACCGAGCCTCAGATAACCATATCTTTAATGGTCTCTTCTGTGCGTCCCATCATCCGGCGTGCTTTGGCTCGCCGGTTGTACCCCTTGATACTCCGGTGTTGGTTGAGTGCTTTCGAGTACGCATTCTCGGCTTCGATCCATCTGCAAGCTCGGTGAGAAGTGAAACGAAATGAGAGAACAAGCCTGCCCGTTTGCAAAGTCTGAGGTACGCCGCTGCGATGTTAAGTTGATAATGGGACATCTCGAACTCTGACGCGTGGGCTGTTTGGTAGTGGCGCGCAGCAATCTCGTAGTCGCCGCACCGAAATGCAGCGTTGCTCTCAGTGAGTAAATTAGATGATACGGATTGTTTCAAGGACACGACGACGTACCATTTCTTTTTCCCTCTCGGCTCAGAGATAGCGTACTTGCATGATTTCTGCGGTGGTCATTTCGGGTTCCGTAGACCTTGGTTTTGCTTCCTCCTCAGACTTGTTCCCTATAAAGTCGAGATCGAGATCCCAAACGGCTTCTTCCTCCACCGTCTCCCATCCATGGGCACCCCTCTCTATATGGTTGTGAGCGACCACAGGAATGAAAAGGAAGACGCCTCGACCAAGTGATCCGTCTAACAACTGCAGTCGCACCACTTATTCAAGTTGATGGCAAGCTTCTCGCGGAGGACATTCCCCTAGCTGTTGGAGTTGAACTCGCAAACGACGAGCCAGAGTGTCTGCGAGACACATTCGTCGCCCAGACGGAAGCATGTGAACTCAAGTTTGGCAAAAAGTCCCTTTTACGCACGACATCCCCGCTGGGCTGGGACCAGCACTGGCGATTCAAAATATCCGAGCGCTTTGAGACCCTCGGCTAGGATGCCAAGGTAGGGCGTTGAGGGGGTCGTGATATGGCAGGGAGAGGAGCAAGCGAAGACCGCGGTTGCGCCACACGGTCACATTATGGAAGAGCGCCTCGGGTGCAAGGCGAGGATGGCTTGGACAAAAACAGGATGGATGTACGAAATATCTGAAAGTGATATAAGACCAGAGACGGCTCTTGATGGCGACGCGCTGGCTAGACAACAGAGTAAAAAAAAATGCTGAATCCATTCCCTTTCTGCATTGTACGCGACCTATCCATGCCCTCTGATGATGATGCGGCGCATGATAGAGAACGACACAGTAGAGATGGGTCGAGAACAGCCAGGCGATGTCCTGTTCGAAACGGACGAGGAACATGCGCGCGATGGCGCACTCGAGTTGGGAGACGGCTGTCATTGTGTTGTATATGCTGCGGTCAATGTAGGCTGGCACAGCTGCGCCATGATGCATGATGTATGATGTTTGTTCGCCGGTCGTTTCTCAGTGAGATGCGAGGGAGTACTTTTGTAGGAGAATACAATTATGTAATCAATCTATCGTATATTTCAGGTGCATCGTCACATTGAACTTGAAAACGGCCACCGACCCGATGCCTTCCATGTTGTTTCGTAAACTCGGTCGAGTCCTTGACTGAGTGTTCGGAACAAGTTTCCTCCTCGACTTCTGTGTCTACACGCTGGTGCAGGTAGTGGGAAACCAAGAATGTAACCTTGCATCATTGAGGCAAATTGGCCTCTGGAAAAGCCCAAGCCTAAGCTGTACACAGGGCCCGTGAGTTAGATGGGTGGATCATGATCTAACACTGCGTCCTAACGTGGCAGTAATCCTAGCACTATGCCTTGACAACGACGACGAAAAGATTGATCAGAGTCAACAGGATGAGACTCTCGCCCTACTTTATCTTTGTGACTATCCAGTCCGTCGAATTTGAATGTGCGCATTCCCACAGCCACGCCGAAACCTTTGGATGCAACAAAGTCGAAACTGAGATTCTTCCCGTCTTGGGTTGATATACTGACATGTATATCGATCAATCATTTCCTAAGCTATAGGCTCCGACATACTCACGCTACAACAACACTAATGCTGATTTCAGGTGCAACAGATGAACGAAGATGCTACTAATTCCGTTGATGTGCTTTTGTAAACCAAGCATAGGGCCGGTGTTCATCAACACATTTTTGGTATAAGAGTGGGAACCTAGCACTAGAATGGTTGAATGCTCCCTTGCGGTTCTCATCCACTACTCTCTGTCCCAGCACATACAATGGATTCCTCTCTGCAAGCTAATTTCGAGAACCTTCAGCTGAATAATTATGCTTCCCGTACGCTCATTCTTTTTTGAAAATCATGCATTGTCGTGTCTCAGAGGGGCCTCAGTTGTGGTGGTCACTATCATCATATATGATTACAGTAATTCTGTCTTCTACATGTTCAATATTTGTTCTAATATCGATTTCCCCAGTACTTACGCTTTCGAGTGAGGTATTGTGCCTCTTTTATTCGTAAATTATGCACAAACGTCTGACTGATAACCTGGGCAGATAGAGTATATTTGGGTTCGAGAACAAACATTTTTTCAAGATCGTGATGATCCTGACACAAGACTGTAATTTACAGAACAAACCTTGGACCATGGTGTCCACCCTCTTCATTATCGTGCGTCTGAACCTCCTGGTGGTCATCGCCTCGATAGCCCCGGCATGCTGATAAATGATCGTTACAATGCACAAAACAGATCCGATATGTGGGAATCTGTAACTTCATGTGTGTCCAGTGTCAGATTTGACCCGTCAGAAACTAATTCCCCTCCGTTCATAGGATCACTTCCTTCGGTATGTCCAGAACTTCTCAAAGGTTGCATTGGGGTACTCAACAAACTCTTGAATTTGAAAGTGGGAAGCTCCTTTATACCAGGCCCTGTCCATGTAAGACTTCCTCCTTTCCTCCTCACTGACCACCGACTGATGGTGATGACATGCAGCTGTGAGTCTCTGTTCTTGTCACTTGTATTTCTTTATGTCTTTGTTCACCCGTCGTGCCGATTAACAGTTGTAAGCACTCCCTCCTGTAGTTGCGCATGTATGTTGGACTGAGAGATAGTTCACATGTGTACTGCTCTATATTACCCAGCAATGGGCAGGTTGTGTGTTTCTTTGTGCTGCTGATCGTTAGTATCGATTATTTCGTTCGCCTGGACAATCAAGCAGTGATTCATCGAACACATTACAGTTGTGATGATCCTACGCATATGGGCGATGTACAGTCAATCAAGAATCATCCTCGGTATACTCCTCACTTCCTATCTCGGGGAAGTTGTTGCGTCAACTGTCTCAAGCATTTTCTATAGTAATCCAAATAATTTAAGAGGCATGTAGAAGCTGGTGTCGAAGAGTCATAAGCCCCACTGATGTGACTTCACAGTCGCTATCTATCAGATCCTGGATCTCTCGTTCTGCTCGCCAAATTCCACATCTTACGGCTGGGATGAGGCAATTCTTGTCTCTGAACTCGTGCATGGAGGGGTAATGTGCACGCTAGTGATAATCCAGTTTACGATAAGCTCGGTTCAGATGCATAGAGCTACGAAACAGTGGCGACTCGGTCCATTCATTAACCTGCTGGTCATGGAAGGCATGGCTTACTTTGTTGCGTATGTCCTCTTTTTCCTTTCTGTCGTGTAATATTGATATGGAGCTAACGTCTATATGGTTGTAGCATGCTGATTTGGAATCTCCTCACCGTCTTGGTTGACTTTAGAATTTTCCCGGGAGTGGGACTGCCGAGTATTCTTACATTCCTTTTGCAAACTGTTCCTGTATACACGCTTACTCCCCGATTCATCTTCAATATCCGGGATATGTATGCCCACAGTACTTATGGCGGAAGAGGGCATGGGATCGACACGGGGTTTGGGTTATCAACTCTATCTAGCCATGGAGCGAGCCGTTCATCGATCGTATTTGCGGGCGACGGGGAGCGTGAAGGAGAGGGATTAAGGGATGACAACGAAGATATACAGATGGAAAGGAGAACTACGTAACTTCGTCCGAATCAAGTCATACTGTTGTTGATCTCGATAGTCATAAATACATAGAATTGTTACTCGACGCTGAACGCTAATCGGGACCGGGAACCACAAATACTGTATAATAGGTATTGAACCGTGGCACTGTCCTCAAGACAGTAGTCGCGACGACACGGCTATACATATCCCACAGGCAGCATCACAGCCGATAACACTGTCCTTCTGCGTAGTCTCACGTGCAGAGAGGAATGCGTGGACGCCCCGCGGATATGGCAACTGGATAATGTCAGGAAGAGCTTCAGGCGAAGACCGTCTGCGAGGCCGCCCAGTTTGAAGGCGACCCTCCAGGTCTTACTGAAGAGGCAAAAATATTTCTGCGAAAAAACATGCTACAAAAACGTACAACGGGCAAGCAATACGGAACCACCGAGTTCCTACATTAACATGAGAGAAGAAAAAAACAGAAAGGCAAGGTCTGCAACCCATGAAATGATCAACGCATCACCTCACCTGCTTGATGATATATACTTTCCCAACTCGGATACACAAAACGTCTCCATTGTGCTATTGGTCTTGCTGGTCGTCATAGTATTCTTGCCGACCCTCCGCACCCGTGTCGACGTGTGCGTCTCAGACTGCGCTAGGCCTGTATCTACACTCGGTCATCTCGAACACGAATAGGATTAGTATGATCTTGAGTCTTTGGGTGGCGCTCCGTGTGCCACGAGGAGTGGACGGGACCCCGAGTTGCCGGGTATGTGAGCTGCGAGGATGGGTGGGAACACCTCGCAGGCGCATGTACCTGGCTGTCGGGATCGCGCGCTCCGGGCCCCAGGGTGATGAGCTGTGAGGAGCCAGAATGAGAAATGGGAAACAGGGAGTGGGTGGGTGCACTGAAACGGGCTCGGACGAGCGCTGCAAAGCGAACGAACGACATGGTAGAGGCGAGAGAGGAAGCGCCAAAGCGGTGCGTCTCGCTTGCCTGAAGACTTTGCAGTGTGGCTCCATTCGTGCCTCTCTGTGCCACAGTCGGGTCTTTTTGCGGATTTGGTTCCGGGAGCTGAAGGTAGATGTTGGTGTTCAAGGACGGTACGTCGCGTACTTGAGGTGTGCTGGAGGATGTTCGGCCGACGAAGGAAGACGTGGCCTCTTCTTCAGGGTGTGGGTATAATGACACGCTCGGGGGCTGCGGACTTGGCGGTATGGCTGTGAGGTCTGTGGTAGCAATGTGAGCATCTCCTCCAGCGTTTCCGTGTTCAAAGGCTGCATTCTCAGCGCCGCGCAAAGGTCAACATGGGTGCGTAGGTGCATGGCTGTGAAACCGAGCCTCAGACAACCATACCTTTAATGGCTTCTTCCGCGCATCCCATCATCCGGCGCGCTTTGGCTCGCCGGTAGTACCCCTTGAAGCTCCGGTGATGGCTGAGTGCCATCGAGCACGCATTCTCGGCTTTGATCCGTGTGCAAGCTTGGTAGGGAGTGAAATCGAAACGAGAGAACAAGCCCGCCTACTTGGAAAGTCTGAGGTAGGCCGCTGCGATGTTGAGTTGGTAATGGGGCATCTCGGGCTCTACCGCGTGGGCTGTTTGGTAGTGGCGCCCCGCGCAGCATTGCTCTCCATGAGTGAATTACAGGGTATGGACTATTTCATTTCTGGTTCTGGCGATCCTGGATTTGCTTCCTCCTCGGACTCGTTTCCTGTAAAGTCGAGATCCCATATAGCCGCCTCCCATCCATAGACACCGCTCCCTATATGGTTGTGAGCGCCCACCGGAACGAAAAGGAACTGGCGCACATCGACCATCCTGCTCCCTCTGCTTTCCGGAACACACACCACTGTTCTACTCGTCCTCGCTGACTGTATTCTCACCCACCTCACCCAAATGATTCGTCGAACAACCGCAGTCGTACCGCTTTGTCACACGCTTCTTGCGGAGGACATTGTCATATCCGCTGGCGTGGGCGACGCGCCAGAGTGTCTTGGAGACACATTCACGGCCGAGGCGGACCTTGAGTCTCCGGTGCTGGTTCCAGCCTGGCGAGGGTATCGTGTGCAGAAGGGATCTTTCGCCAAACTTGAGTTCGCATGCTTCTTCGAGCGCTTCGAGACCCACGGTTAGGGTGCCGAGGTTGGGGCGGTTTTGTAAAGGTGGTGTGTGGCGTCTCTTCAAGGACGTCGAGGTGGACCTTGAGGGCGTCATAATATGGCAGGAGGTGGGGCGAGCGGAGACCGCGGTTGCGCCACGCGAGCACGTTGTTGGAGAGCGCCTCGGGTGCAAGTTTGGGTAGAACAAAAACAGAACGGACATACGAAATTTACGAGAGCGGTGTAAGACCATAGGACGCTCTTGGTGGCGACGCGTTCGTCCGACTGACGGAGCTCCATGCTGATGACAGAGCGGAAAAAATCGTTGATATCCTCGTTGTCTGCATTGTATCAATTTGTATGAGACCCAGCCAGGCCCTCCGATGGTGATGCAGCGCATGACAGAGGTAGATGGGAGCGACACAGTAAAGGTGGGTCGAGAACAACCAGGTGATGTCCTGCTCGAAGTAGACGAGGAATATGCACGCGGCGATGGCGCGTCCGAGTTGGGAGACGGTAGTCATGACGTTGGATATACCACGGTCGATGTGGGCTGGCACAGCTGCGCCAGTGACGTTTGTGGACCTTTTTCTTGTTCGCCGGTCGTTCCTTGAGGTGCGGATGAGTACTTACTTTGCAGGAGAATATGTAGAGCCAACGATTCTTGAGACTAGCTTTCTTCTTCTTATGGTAGGCTATTTGCACAACGTTCATCGATACACAAATACGTTCTTGACACCAGTTCTTTGCTGGCAGCATCATGATACTGCAGAGCTGTGGCCAATTATATCCACGAGGACTTTCAAGAACCACGAAGAAACATCCGCCATCCAGGGTGCAAGCGCTATGTGGCTGTGCGTACAGGTTGGATTTTACTCGTCAATAATTGTGTCGTCGCTCTTTGTTCTTGATATGTGGCCTAGCTCAAATTCATCCTTATGGAAACGGCACCCGATGCCTTCAACTCAACCAGGCTGGCTTCTGCACATCAATTGGCTGATAGGTTGCGGCAATGACGCTAGGAATGTTGGGCTACTACCAGCGGAAGTAGAGGCGGTATATCAAATCATACCAAAAAAGTACTCGCCTCCAACAAGTCGTCTGACAATTTCAATGCTAACTACGGAGAACTGAACGTATTGATTCAATAGGTATGAGTCTATCTTATTCCCAGGCATCGACAGCGGATGATCAGAACAAATTATGCTGACATTCCAACCTGGTTACAAGGTTTTCATGTATGTCTCGTTGTTGCGCATCCCTCCAGGGCTCTGGGGTGGCCAGTAGCTTGGGAAACGGCCGCGGTCAACGGAAGAAACAGGCATAAGCCAGCGGGGGATAAACTGGACCATGCTTCGAGTCTACGCAAGTGTGTCAATGAGCTTACATGACCGGCGATAATTTCCCCCAGTATGTTTGACGTCAGACAATAAGGCTAGGCATCCTTGAACCGGGACTCTTGTCCCTTTGTCCGCCTCAACGGTCCTGCAGTTTTTCTCCACTGAGGGCACCGTTGACCCTGAGTCCAAGTATTACCACCAAAAGAATCAGTCATCTTGGTCCGCTACCACGTGGCACCCCTACCAGGACCCCGAAAATTCTGGCAGGTAAGAGCTCCTTCCTCGACAAAAGCTAACCGCCCCACCCCCCACGAAACATACGGACGGCTTTATGTCATCCA
>JBBPMT010000442.1:0-15633 GCA_038090455.1 Garcileccinum viscosum
ACCCCCCTTTCTATGAGTGAGATTCCAGATCACCTATGATTCAATTGTGGAACCTGAAGTGAAGTTTTCTATTTTGGTCATGAAAAGGGAATCAAATAGCACATGGGCCATTTTAAGTTTTTGCAGAGCAGCAGGGTTTAATCTATGAAAGTCCATGATTGCTTTGCTAGCTGACCTTTTAAGGTTGGTTGCCAATTCCCAAGTATGATCAGATTCATCATATCCTTTCCAATGAACTAAGTATTGGAAGCCACGACCTATGGGGCAAGAGTTGACTATCTTTTCCACTTTGAATTCTTCATTTCCTTCATCATTGACGGCTACCAGTCCGGGACATTGGATTGGTTGTCCTTCAAGTGGTTCTATATATGGTTTAACATGTGACACATTTACTACATCATGTGCATGGTTCGATTTTGGGAACAATAATTTGATGGCATTGTTATACATGTTGATGACCTGGTAGGGTCTTATCTATTGTTCTGTTAACTTTTTAGAAGATCGCTTTGTGAGATCTCAGTGTTCCATTGATAATAATACAAGGTTGCCTGGCTTGTAGTCTGGTATGTAGGATCAATGTTTGTCAGCTTGCTGACTCATACTATGGCATGTACATTCCAGGGCTTCTTTGGCTGTGTGCAAATTGGCTTTCATCTGGTCAGCAAATTCTTTAGCAGCTGGTGCTTTAATAATAGCAGTTTCGAAGCCAATATAAGGAGTGAAGCTCTTTGTGAGCTAGAAGGGAGCAAATCTGGTTGCCAACAATTTTGTGTTATTGATATTAAACTGGGCGAGGGCTAGCCATTCTGCCCATTGATCTTGTTTTTCAGCAATGTAAAGGTGGAGATATTGATTTAGTTCTTTATTCATGTGCTCACTTTGTTTGTCTGTTTGCAGATGATATGCTGATGACATTTTCTTTTCGATTTGTAATAATTTAAACAAATCTGTTATCATTTGTGATGCAAACTGGGGTCCTCAGTTGCTGACCAAGCTATTGGGTAAGCCATGATGGCACCATATGTAATCTCTATATAGTTCGGCTGTTTCTTTTGCCATAATGGTTTTCTTCATGAGTATGAAGATAACTTCTTTTGAAAATCTGTTGACTACCACTAAGATGCTATTGAAGCCATGGCTTTCAGGTAATCCCATAATGAAATCAGCGGATACTGACTTCCAAGGTCCTTTCGCTGTTTCTAATGGTTGGAGTTTGCCAGCTGGTGTGCAATTGGTTGGTTTCATTCAAGCACATCTATCACATGCTTTGCAGTAGGTTTTTATGTCATTCTTGGCTCCCAGCCAGCTATAATAACACAATATAAATTTTCTTGTCTTTTTCATGCCTTTGTGTCCAAAGAAGGGATGGTCATGAAACAGGTTATCATAGTTCTTTGAAGGTTGGTGGGAACCCATATTTTGTCATTGTAATACCATATTCCATTGTGATCTATAGATCTGTCAGGATTGCTATATTGGTTTTGCTCTTCTTTTATTTTATTGAAGAGGGCTATATTGTTACAACCCTCATTAAACTCCCTTTCTTTTTCTCTATCGATAGGTATTTCCTCGGTCACGTGACTTGATATTCGTCACATGACACATCACATGACATCATGTGACTAGCTTACATAGATAGATATGTCATAGGTCTAGACTATGACATCATAGCATGTGTACACCTCATGTATGGGAACCTTCCCACAGTCGTGTGAACACTCTAACCATATATAGTAACTATAGATAGCTTATTGTAGACATAGGCCGGCCCTCAAGTGGTCCGTGCACAGTTCTGTATAGTATATATATTGCAATGCAATGACCAGCAGACCTCAGTCTATTCTGGTTAGATTCCCATCTAGCTTATACGGAGTCCTTCCTTGTTTGAACTTGTTGAAGTGCCATAGCTTGCGCTAGTGGTTGCTTTCATATATCAAGCATCACCTGCATACAATGATCAGAAATAACAATCTGATTCTTGTTGTCATTCTCAATCCCAATCATGTGATCCTCTCATCTAGAGAGTGCATCTGCTTTTCCCATAGATGTACTGGGTTTATTGACCAGTACGTAATCAAATTGCGATAAGTACATCACCCATCAAGCTTGGCATCTATTGAGATCTTGTGCTTTCATGAACCATTGGAGATTTTTGTGGTCAGTCCATATCTCGAACTGGTGACATGCACCCTCAAGGTAATGTCTCTATTGTTCTAGTGCAAGAATAATTGCAAGCATCTCTTTGTCAGCTATAGTGTAGTTGCATTGCTTGGGGGTCATGCTATGTAACATAAATGACATGGGGTGCCATTTGTCTTCTATTTTAGTTGAGAGTATGGCACCAACAGCAAAGTCTGAGGTGTTGCATTCAACTCTATATGGAGTTGTATCATCCAGATATGCTAGTACCAGTGCTGTGATAAATGTGTTTTTAAGCGTCTCAAATGCTGTTTGTTGGTCTTTTCCCCAGATTTAGGGTTGATCTTTTTTTGTTAAATCATGTAGAGGTCGTGCAATAACACTATAATTGGCAATGAAGCGGTGGTAGAAGTTTGCAAGTCCTAGGAAGCTTCTTACATCTTTCAGTGTGGTGGGAACAGGCCAATCTTGCACTCCTTTCACTTTTTCATGGTTCATAGATACACCATGTTCTGAGACATCCATGCCCAGCATGTCGACCTTGATTACTCCAAAGAAACACTTCTCGGGTTTAACAAACAGATCGTTGTTCCAGAGTTTTTCTAAAACTCTATGTACTAATTTGATATGTTTCTTCCTATCATTATCTTTCGAGAAGATGAGAAGGTCATCAAGATAGATAATAATTATGTCATCCATATCAGAGAAGATCTTGTTCATCATCTGTTGGAATATGGCAGGGCTGTTGCACATGCCGAAATATATAATAAGGGGTTTGTAAGCCCCAAGGTAACAGACAAAGGCTCCTTTCCATTCATCACCTTCTTTGATGCAGATGTTATTGTATCCCCATCTCAGATCCATTTTTGTAAAGAGCTTAGCTTCTTTCAATTTGTCTATGATTTGTGAGATTAAGGGCAACAGGTAGTTGTTTTTCACTGTTCCTTTATTAAGGTATCTATAATCCATGACCATTCGCTTCTTGCCATCCTTCTTTGGTATGAAGAAGACAGGAGATGTTTGAGGCAATTTTGAGGGGCAGATATACCCTTTACCAAGCTGATCGTCTATGAATGCTTTGACTTCATCCTGTTCTTGCGGGCTGAGTTTGATTAGACACCCCTTCTTAGGTACAAAATTGGGTTTGAGATCTACCGCATGGTCCCATGGTTTCCTTTCAGGCATTCTCTCACTTGCCTTTTTGGAGAATATGTCCAGATAGTCATGGTATTCTGCTGGTACAAGTTTAGCAGCTTCTGTAGCATCTGGTACATTTATGGGTTGTTCTATTTCCTGTATATGGTATGCATAGGTGACTTCATGCACTTCTGCCTGTATTCTGGCAAGATGTTTAAGTGCGGCAAAACTGGGTGGGCACTTGTCTATGGCAACCATTCCTTTGATCCAGTCTATCGTGGGATTGTGATTCCTTAGCCACATGTATTCAAGAATTAGTTGATTCTTTCCTAGATTGGTGACGTCGGCATTGATTTTCTCACAATGTCTCTAATAGTCTATAATGAGCGAGGTGGTATAGGTGATTCCTCCTGCTGAGTTGATTGATCCATTTATGTTGTAGACTGATATCACTATGTTGAGGAGTTGCTGTTGCGAACATCATCATAACCTAACTTGCCCCTAGTCTAGAGTTCCACTTCAAGACTTTCCCCTATCCTCAATAGCCATGCACTTATTCCCAGTGCTTCTCCTTGGTCACATAACAGCTAGATGCTGGTCATTACGTGACACACTATTGTGCGAGTTCCCTTTGTTTATATCTATTGACATTATTATAGAGTTTCCGATCCTAGCCATTCAGATCTTCCTTGGCTATGGATCTCATCAATGATAGCATCTTGTATCTTGATAGATCTCGATTGCATCTCGATCTTCTATTCATCTATCTATAGATCTGCCACACCTCATGGTATGTGGCCATCTTTCATTGTTCTCATGGTCCCTGGCTTCCATTCTGCCACACCACATTATTTGCCTCATGGCCTTTATCTATAGTGCCCATCTACCTCATGGACTACTTACTATAGCCATAGATAGCAAGTACCTGCCCTTAAGGCATGGTCCATGCACTTGTACTGATAGTATATAATATAGCACTGATAAAACTCGACTTCCCAGTCTTGTTCTACTTGGCTTTGTCCTAGTTCCTTGCAGATTCTACGGATCACCACTTCCATTCTCCATCGATCATCTCTTGTCTATTCGACTCGACCACCGGACTGTAGTACCTTTGGGCTCACAAGCAAGTCTTATCTTTTTACTTTGAGTCACCATCAATAGTTCAGACAAGGCGCTGGTATCTCCAAACCCAGCTTACAAACTCATAGGCAGCCGCTAGCTGCATATCTCCTACCTCAGCTTCTCACTGCTAATAGCGTTCATAACAGTTGCATTGGAATTCTGTTTTCCTTTGCCCATGTCTGGTTGATAAATATGCTGGTTGTGCTACTGTCTAGCAAGGCTTGGCATTCTGTTGTTGTTGTTTTTGTAATTATATCAATTTTTACAAATAGCTCATGGAGTGGTTTTAGGATTCTCATGCGTTTCTCCATCAGGTTCAAAGACAAGCTATTTTTATTTTTTGTGTAAGTGGAATTAAGTGTCACTTCCTGGTGACCACGCTCCTTATCAAAGTTCGCCACTTTGGTTAAGTTATCTAGTAGGCTACCATATTGAGATGATGGTGAGGAACTTTCTAAATTACAATCGGAATCAAGATCAGAGAAACTATTCAAGGTAGGTAAGGAAAACAGGAGAGCACTATCTTGGTGTTGCACTTTTGATCTGCTAGGAACTAAATTAAAAAAGGAACTATCTAAAGAAGAAATGAAAAAGGAGTCTGTATTAGTCATACTACTACCTAATGTAGACAACTCTACTCTTTTCCCTGGTGGGCCTCAAGATTCTTGAAGTATGCTCAGGTGGTGTCAAAGTCCATTCCACATATCGCGGCTTGCCAGTTTGGTTGCCCAGCTGGTCTGGGGTTGGAAAGAGTTGCAAGCAGGGGAGTGGGTACAGCGTGTTGGTTTATTGATGCAGTTCCTTCTGTGGCACATACTTTCTTTGACTTGAATTGTGAGCATTCCTTTCAGTGCCCATCTCTTCTAAACCCACATTCATTGCAGGCAGTGCTCTTTGCCTTGCAATCTCTAGCCAAGTGGCCTTCTTTGCCACAGTTATAGCAGCCTCGGGTTGACCAGCCTATATCTTCCTGATTGTTGGATGTAGTTGTGTAATCTATATTCATAGTGTTGGGATTGTGCCTTGATTGGTTCACTTGGAACTGGGATTTGAATGATTCGATGGCATTGGCATATTTTTGTATCATGGCAATAAAGGCATGGAGGCCAGCAGGCCTTTCTTGTTGCATGAACATGTGTCAAACAATGTCTTGGTAAACCGATTGCTTCAGAAGCATGACTCCCATGCCTTCTTTGACTTGAGCTTGGTCGTAGAAGGCTAGCCACTGGGTGAGAAAAACTTGGGTCCTTTTGTTGCAACTCTGCTTCCTTGCTATTAATCGCCTTGTGGCAATTTCCTTTTCATTGCCAATTTTGAATCGGTCATTTAGCAGTTTTTCTATTTGGCCCAGTAAGAGCCATGGCACGTTGTTGTCACACTGCTTCTTGATTTCAGTTTGGGCCCACATGCCTATGCCATTCTTGTCCTTTTCTCCAGATTTGACTCCTATTCTGGAAAAGACCATGAGGTTCCAGTCCTTTTGGCTGCCTAGTCATTGTTCTCCAAAGATGAATAGGTTGGTCTCTTGGAATACCAACATCTTTGTCCACCACTCGTCGAACTTGTTGTAGCTGCCATCAAATAATCTAGGGTCCTTGACTACTTCGGTGTGTTTCGACTTTGGTTCGTTGAAACTACTTGTGGCTGGGCGATCTTCTTCTCTCTCCTCACACTCTTGGTCCAGCTGGGCCTCTAGCTCTCAGTTTCTTTGCTTGGCTGCTGTTAGCTAATCCATCATTTGCTACAAGAGCTCACTGAGCGATATGAGCTGATTGGTGAGTCGGTGCCTGCTGCTTGTTAAGAAGCTGAGGCGATGGTGGCTCATGGTGGGGGTAGTCATTTCGGAGTTGGAGATTGGATCTGGAAGGTTGTATAGATCTGACATTGTAATTGAACTCTATGTGACTCTGGTAAAAGTCAGTTGTATTGTCTGCGAGAACTGGTGCTTTATCAAGGCAGTGCTCTAAGAATTTGTGTTGCAACCAGTGGGGGAAATCTGGGGCAAATTCAATAGCATAAGGGACATCTCTGACTATGACATCGTTGGGGTCAAAATCTTCGTCAAGGGGGAGGTGGTGCGAGATGTCTGAGGAGATAGCGATGTAGTTTTTGTTGCGGAGGGCACACCAATCATCACTGTAGAGATCAGAAAAGTCCATACAAGAGGGGGGGTCCTAAAAATAAAACTCGTATGCATCACAGTCACACACTAACTCTGCGATTGTTGGGGGCAGGAGAGGAACCAGGGATTGCCTGGCTATGGCTCTCGATTTAGCTCAATTAGGCTGCAGATCTTAAACTTGTAGAGTCTGCAATGCAAGGTTTGCATGGTTGTCTCTGCTGCACTGACCCAATATGCACTGAGGGATTGATCCTTATTTTCTAGCAGCTGGAAGGGTCCTCTTGAATGAGGTCTACCCCAGCAAAGTGAACTAGTGGTTATGCCAGATGAGCATATAAATGCAGTGGAAAGTTGGTCGCAGTCCAATTGTGGTCACAGTACAACTGCCTGACTATTACAGGAAGAGCCTTAGTTGCTGGCTATCACGAGATCTTCCTTGAGTCTGGGATCTGACTATGAAATGATATAGAGTGGAGTGGAAGTGGGGGCATGTAATGGTGCTGGTGAGGTGGAGTAGTAGGAAGAGTCTGTTCTTATGAAAGCGACCAATAGCCACAAGGACTAGGCCACCTCAATAATCACAAACTATGAAGATGGATGTGTATAGGCTAGTAGGAAACTAACCAAAACAGACTGAGGTCTGCTGGCTGTTGCATTCAAGGTTATATACTATGATACATAGTGCATGGACCAAGCTGTGTGTCTATTGATAAGCTATCTACTATTACTATGTAAGGCTATAGTGTTCTTACGAGTGTGGGAGTATTCCCATGAACAAGGTTACCATGTGTTGGTCTAGGCTATAATGTCATAGATAAGTAATAAAGTTACATGATGTTACATGACTGATCATGTGACGAATATCAAGTCATGTGATCAAGAAAATGAAGGGAATAAAATAGAAAAGTTAGGTTACAGAGGGAGTTCATAACAAGATCTCCCTTAAATCTGGGATCCAACTATGAAAATGATAGAGAGTAGAGTGGTAGTGGTGGCATGTAACAGTGCTGGTGAGGTAAAGTAGGAGAAAAGAGTCTATTCTTATGAAAGCAACTGCTAGCATGAGCTAGGTCACCTCAACAAGACAGAAACTAAAGGAGGATCCATATAAATTAGCAGGAAATTAACCAAAACAGACCAAGGTCTGCTGGTGCTGTATTCATACTATATATACATAGTGACAATGTGCATGGACCATATGAGGGTCAGTACTATTATGATAAGTATTGGTAATGTATGCTATATAGGGCTATAGTGGTCTCATGGTTGTGAAAGAGTTTCCATACATGTGTAAGGCATATGCTATAATGTCATAGTCTAGACCTATGACATATCTATGAGTAAGCTATGATCATGTGATGAATATCAAGTCACATGATTGTAAAAAATGCTATGGATAAAGGAAAAAGTTAGGTTCCTAACAGGGGTCATAACAAAAAGGATGGCGCCTATGGCAAAGTCTGATGCATTGCATTCAACTCTATATGAAGTTGTGTCATCCAGATATGCTAGTACTGGTGCTGATGTGAATTTTTGTTGTGATCTCTGTTATGACCTACCTAAATCCTAGTCTAGGGTTCCAGATCTGGCCTTCCCCCTTTCCTTAATTGCTGCCCACTTTGGCACCCATGAGTATCTTATCAGGTCATGTGACTATAGATGCTGGTCATCACATGGTCCATCATTTATTCTCTTGTTTATATCTATTGACACTTTTATAGATGCTCAGCTCTTCACCTTTCATTGCCAATGTAATCTCCTGATCCTGATCTCTTCGTATCTTGATAGATCATAGATCCCAATGGATCTTCTATTTCATTTATCTATAGATCTGCCATACTCACAGTTACCTCATGGTATGTGGCATCCCTTCTTTGTTCTCACAGTCCCTGGCATCTCTTCCATTCTGCCACACCATGTTTATTGCCTTATGGCTTTATTTATCATAGCACATGTCTACCTTATGGACTCTCTCATATAGCCATAGATAGCAGATACTGGCCCTTAAGGCATGGTCCGTGCACTGTACTCGATAGTATTTAATACAGGGCCTTGAAGTCCTAGACCCCCAGTCTAGTTCTTCTCAGCGATTGACCCATAGTCTCATCTGAGTTCCACAGAATAGGATTTCCATCATTCCTTATTCTGAGTCTTCTCTCATAGTCATCGACAATCACAGAGGTCTATAGCAAACCCTCCTTAGTGACTACCAGGCCTTCGTCACTAGGCCATATCCCATTCTAGAGTTATAAATCTGATAGCTCCACCAACATCGCTAACAATTTTTGCTTAAGCATGTCAAACACATTCTGTTGGGCTTTTCCCCAGATCCAGGGTTGATCTTTATTAGTGAGATTGTGGAGAGGTTGAGTGACTAGGCTATAATTGTCTATAAAGCAGCAATAAAAGTTGGCTAGTCTAAGGAAGCTGTGGGCTTCTTTGATGGTAGTGGGAACTGGCCAATCCTGCATGCCTTTGACTTTCTCATGGTTCATTGAGACACCATGTTCTAATATGTCCATGTCTAGCATGTCTACCTGCTTAACTCCAAAGAAGCATTTTTCTGGTTTCACAAAGAGGTTATTGTCACACAAGCACTTTAGTACTTTTTTAATGACTTCTTGATGACATTTCATGTCATTATGCTTCAAGAAGATGAGCAAATCATCAAGATATATGATGATGCAATCATCCATATCTGCAAAGATTTCATTTATTATTTGCTGGAATGTAGCCAGACTGTTGCACATCCTGAAATATATGATGAGGGGTTTGTAAGCCCTGAGGTGACAGACAAAAAGCACCTTTCCATTTGTCACCTTCTTTGATTTGCACATTGTTGTAGCCCCAATGAAGGTCTATTTTCATAAAGATCTTAGATCCTTTCAATTTATCTATTATTTGTGAAATCAAGGGCAGTGGGTAGTTATTTTTCACAATGTCTTCATTTAAATATCTATAGTCCATAACCATGCACTTCTTTCCATCCTTCTTTGATATGAAGAAGACAGGGATGTTTGTGGCAATTTAAAGGATCTGATGTACCCTTTTGATAACTGGTCTTCTATGAAGGCTTTGATCTCATCCTGTTCTTGGGGAGATAACTTGATCAATTAACCCTTTTTAGGTATGAAGTTGGGCTTCAGATCTACTGCGTGGTCCCATGGTTTTCATTCTGGCATTCGCTTGCTTGCCTTTTTCAAGAAGACATCTATAAATTCATGGTATGGTTCAGGAACAAGCTTCTTGGCTTTGTCTGCATCTGCTGGTATGTATTTGCCATCATCAGCCTTAGCAATGTGGTATCCATACTTTATCTCATGGCTTTCTATGCAGTTTACATAGCTATGTTGGAGGGTGGCACATGATTTGGGGCAACAGTTTATGACCACTGATCCTTGTATCCAATCAATGGAAGGGTTGTGATCACATAGCCACATATATCCGAGGATCATGTGATTCTTTCCCAAGTTGGTGATATCTGCAGTAACTTTCTTATGGTGTCCCTAGTAGTCTATGACCATAGTGGCAGTGTATGTGATGCCACTAGCTAAGTTAATGGTTCCATCTACATTATAGACTGGTATAATATTTTCTAAAGATTGCAAGAGGATTCTTTTTGCTTTTGCCCATGCACTATCTATGAAGATGCCAGTTGCACCACTGTCTAGCAGGGTGTTTACTTCTGTTTTTTGGTTTTTTGTGATTATGTTGATTTTTACAAATAACTCTTTGAGTGGTTTTAGTGTATGCACTCATTTATCTGTTGAGTTTGGAGACAAGCTATTTTTATTTTCTTTACAAATGGAATTAAGTGTCACTTCCTGGTGATCACACTCCTTTTTAGAGATTACCATTTCAGTTATGTTATCTGATAGGCTACCACAATGAGATGACAGAGATAAGGAGGAACAAGAGAAACTATCTAGGTTTACATCACTATCTAGGTCAGATTGGGTCTTCTAGTCAGTGGGGGTTGCAATTTTGACTGCTGAAGCCATGTTTGTATCATACTTGCTATTCAAAATGGAAAAAGAATTTGACATATGTAAATGAAATGGGTGAGCACTATCTTGGTGTCACACCCTTGATCAAGTTGGGACTAAATTAAAGAAAGAAGAAGAGGAACTATTTACATATCTAGGGTCCATATTGCTCAGCACACTACTCAATATGTCTGAGCCTACTCTTTTTCCTGTGTGGACTCAAGGTCCTGGAAGTATATGCATGCAGCCTTGAGGTTTATGCCTCAAATGGCTGCTTTCCAATTTACCTGTCCAGCAGGTCTTGAAAGTGTAGCAAGGGGGCAAGTGAGGGGAGGTCTGGCATTTTGGTTTGTTGGTGCAGTTCCTTCTGCAGCATGGACTTGCCTCAATTTGAATTTTGAGCACTCTTTGCAGTACCTACCCCTTCTAAATCTGCATTCTGCACAGGCATGCTCTTGGCCTTGCAGTTGTGGGCCATGTGGCCTTCTTTACTGCAATTGTAGCAGCCTCATGAGTTGTAGTTGACCTCACAATTGTCAGATTGTAGTGTGTTGATGTCCATTGTGTTAGGGTCATGTTGGAAATGGTACAATCTGTCAAACCTTGATTCAAACAATTCTAGTACATTGGCATATGTTTGCACCTTCATGACAAAGTTATATAGTTTCTTGGGCCTTTTGCCAGTCATGTACATGTGCTTTATTATGTCCTGGCAGATACCTTGTTCAAGGAGCACTATCTCCATTGCTTCTGTATATTCAGCTTAATTATACAAGGCCAGCCATTGAGTTAAGAAGACTTGCATCCTCTCATTCCTATATTGTTTTCATGCCATGAGGCACTTGGTGGCAATCTCTTTTTCATTGCCTATGTGAAATCATTGTGCTAGCAATTTTTCTAATTCTTGCCAGCAGAGCCAAGATATGTCAAGATTGTAGCGCTTTTTGATCTCTGTTTGTGCCCAGGCATCTGTGCCATTTTTGTCCTTTTCTCCCTTGGTGCCAATGTGGGAGAATATGGCAAGGTTCTAGTTCTTTTCACCATTTGTTCTGTGTTTACCAAATACACTTAAATTCATTTCTCTAAATATGAGCATTTTTGTCCACCACTTGTCAAATTTGAAGTAGGACCCATTAAACATTCCTGGATCTTTTACTACTTCCACCTTCTTGGAAGTCTCCATGCTTGTTGGGACCACACTTGCCTCCTCTGCCCTTTCCTGGCACTCTTGGTCCAGCTGGTTTTGCAGGTCTTCTGCTTTTGACTCTGCTGCTTCCAGTCTAACCAGCATAGTGGACAGGCACTCAGTCAGCAATTTGAGCTGATTGGCAAATATGGCAGCAGAATCTCTCCTCAAGCCATGGAAAGAGGTCATGGAGATGGTGGAGGTGTCGAGAGGGCTTGGTGGATTGAAGAGATAAGAGCTGCTCATTGTTAAAGTTAAATTCTATGTGAGATTGGTAGAAATTGATAACATTGTCAACTAGTATGGGGGCTTGATCTAGGCAGTGTTCAAGGAATTCATGTTGCAACCACTCAAGAAAGTCTGGTGCAAATTCTATGGCATATGGGGCATCACATACAATGATGTCATTGGGGTTGAAGTACTCATCAATGGGGAGGCATTCAGAGATATCGGTGGATATTGCTATGTAGTTTTTGTTACAGAGGGCATGCCAATCATCACCATAAAGGTCAGAAAAGTCCATATATGAGGGGATCTGTGAAGAAAAACTCCTATGCATTGTGGTCACACAATAACTCTGTGATTGTCGATGATGAGGGGGAGGAACCAGGTTCTGCCTGGCTATGGCTGACATTTTAGTATGCTGAGACTATGACTCTTTAACTCGTAGATATCGTAATGTAAGGTTTGCACAGTATGCTCTGTTGCACTGATCCAATATGCACTAAGGGATGGATCCTTATTTTTCAGCAGCTGGAAGGGTTCTCTCAAATGAGGTCTATCCCAGCAAAGTAAACTGAAGCTATGCCAGATGAGCATATAAATGCAGTGGAGAGAAGATCGCAGTCCTTTTGTGATCATGGTACAACTGCCTGCTATTCAGGTAGTGCTTTAACTCTAGCAATTGAGTATATCCTCTTAAGTCTGGGGTTTGACTATGACAATGAAGAGAGAAGAGTTGGGTAGGAGTGGCATGTAATGGTGCCGGTGAGGTGAAGTAATGAGAAAATGGTGCTGGTGAGGTGAGGTAATGAGAAGAGTCTGTTCTTGTGAAAGCAACCAATAGTAGAATACTAGGTCACCTCAATAATCATAAACTATGATAGGAAATCCATATAAGCTAGTAAGAAACTAACCAGAACAGACTGAGGTCTACTGGTTGATGCATTCAACTATATATACTACAAGTACATGCACATGGACCACTGTAGGGCTGGTACTATTACAATAAGAGTTACTAATGTATACTATATATGGTTAGAGTGTTCACATGACTGTGGGAGTATTCCCATATATGAGGTATACATGTGGCGGTCTAGCCTTATGATGTCATAGATAAGTGATAAGGTCATGTGATGTCACATGACTGATCATATGACAAATATCAAGTCATATGATTACAAAAAAATACTATTGATGAAGAAAAAAGTTAGGTTCCATACAAGGGTCATAATAACTTCAACCCTCTCTAGCACAAACATATTGTTCTCTCCATCCTCTTTGTTTCTGCTCTTCTCACTTGATTAGAATGCTAAAAATCTTACCAATACTATTTAGGAGGAGATAGCTGCTGGTGGCATACACAAATACAATACAGACTTCAACAGACATTTTTTTGATGATTTGTTCAAGTATTGAATGTTAGCTGTTGTATTAGTTATATAGCACCAGCCTGTATTGTTTTATTTCACAATGCTGTATTATTACCATTGCTCAAGCTGAAAATTGAAATATATTTGAAACATGCAGGATTTACAGATTTATATGTAATCATTCCACATCTGGGTAGCAATTCTGTTGCACAACCCAACAATTTCCTCATCTACTTCATCTCTAGAATTGTTGTCATTATCCTTATCCTTGTCCTCTGAACTGTTGATGTTGGCATTGTCTTCTGGAACCTGTTGAGAATCTAATTATTCGAATATACTTAGCTATATCCATATTTAGATTCAAGTCTAGATTGCTCTATTCTTATTCATTATTCTAGAATGATCTATCATGACATTTCTTTTATGACTCATTTATGACATCATAGATAAGAGCTATTTATACCATTGGCTATTACTCATAGGATTACTCATCCACAGTAGATAGCTGACTCATACAGATAAGAGTTACTTATGCTATTGGCTCTTCCTTATCTGTTACATATTACATAATACTATGTAAGGTAATATAAATAGGGTCCAATTAGACCCTAAAATAATAAGTCTTTTATCACATAACAAGTGTGATAATAAGTAATCTCTTACAGCAAGTTCTCTTCTATCAACATTCAATATTTCTAGTAAGTTTTCTACTAGAGATCTCAATCTCCTTTGTCAGCAATAGCCTGGTAGAAGTCCCATATTGCTTGTACAGAATAACTTCTATAGACCCCATTTAGTGTTGTCATATTTATACATATGAATAAAGTTGTGAATGGCTGCTAGTACCACTGGAATGTGTTTGAATGCTGATCAGAAATGGAAGGCTGAGCAAAAGAATGCAATAGCAATTCTTGAGGATACCAAATGACCACTCAATAGCATTGCATGCTGAAGTGTGATATAGGTTGAATAGTTCCTCCTTATTAGTGGGCCTATGTCTACTATTAGCCTTGAAACAAGCAATGAATAGAAGTGTATACTTTTTATTTGCCTAGCCCTACTTAGCCAAATGGTACCACATCCCACAGTATGGAATGAGTACAATTAGGAGAGAGGGATACTCAAGATCTCCTAATACATACTTGTGCTCAGGAAGGGTTAAACCACATAAAATAGCATTGCTATACACTCAAGCATCCATTGCTGACCCCTCCCATCCTGTGAGTGCAAATATGAATCAGAGATTAAAGTCACAGACAAAGAGGCAATTCTGTAAAATAAATCCCTTGTGGTTGTGGAAAGCCAAGGCTTAATTAGCAGAAGGCAAGGCAATCAGAATGAAGGTACCATCCATAGCTCCAGTAGTGTCCTTGAAGTATGGCCAAAATTTTGAGTTATTTCTGAAATGTGGTGTGATGGTGTCAATACCTAGATGGATGACATAGGTTGGGTAGAAGAGATCACTAGTGAATATAAACAACATCTTGTGAAAATAGCTACAGATCACTTAGTTAATTGGTAGTCCAACTTGGTATTCAACATACATACTTTGATGGCATACTATAGACTTTCCTAGGCCAGTTTGGAAAGAAATTTTTCTGGAGGAAATATCAGAGGAGAAAAGAGAGATGATATTGTTTCTTTGAGAAGCAGAGATTGATTTCATAGTGATGGTGGAAAAATAAACATGGAATAGTGGAGTTTATATATATCTGAAATCCACTTACATAAAGGTGACATAATAGAACCATTACCACATGTATGTAACTATATTATAGCATGCTAAAGTCCAATGTATATAACCAAAACTTAAAGTCAAAACACTATCCAAATGAGCAATCACTTTAGAATTGCTGCCATTTCATTAGATCTTATCCAAATCTCTTGACCCTTGCACCAATAGAAAGCCAAGAGTCTATACTCCATTTCATAGACTCATGGTTATGTTCAGGTTAGGGGGTTATTCAAGGCTATCAGCATTAGTGGAAAATATGCAAACATGTGGATAGTTTTTTGAGCCACTATAGATATATGATTTGATTCTGGCTTTTTGCACTTGAAAGGCTTGGGAATTGATGCCATCAGAGAAGTAGTGGCACAGATTATAGAACTTGGACCATGCAGGCAATGTAGCAGCAGTGAGTTCTATGGTAGAGGAAGTTTATCTCTAGTAGAAAACTCACTAGGAAGTTAGAGGGGATAATACAGTGAGGTGCAAAACCGTTGCAATGCCTAACCACAAACTGGGGCGCGAAGCGCCCCACAATCACCTGTGGGAATTTCACTTCGCTTTGGTGAGAACAAATAAAGAGCAAACCCTTGGCTACAACATTGCCTCCTGGGTCATGT
>JBBPMT010000443.1:0-15614 GCA_038090455.1 Garcileccinum viscosum
AATAAAATAGAAAAAGATAGGTTTTAGAGAAGGAATTTATAACATCCACCACTTTATCCTTCAATACCCTTAGATCTAGCAGGCCTCAGCTTCACCCCCACCAAACTCCTTTACCACTATCTCACACTAGGAGCTTCTACACTCACTCTAACTTCAAAAAGAAACCACAAATCTCTATCTCCATCACAGAATCTCTTCCAAGAAGGAACACTCTTTTCTATTCCAAGAGCCCTCCATATCTTTAGGCAATAATCATAGCCAACTCCCTCAGGATCTCCAATTGATGAAACTGAATCTATTGAAGTAGAGAACCCCCTAGTACTATTCAGAACTTCTACTCCACTCTCACCACCCCTACTACCTACTGCACCACTTCAAATGTCTTTCTTTTTGTCCAAACCCATTAAACTTTATCTAGGAGCACCAATATCCTTTGATGCTCCTCCTTCTCCACCCTCACCTTCCTGAATGCCAACAAGATATATTCTTCTATCAATAAGGATATCTACAATATATATATCAAGAAAATTGCCTTCATCCTATTCTATATGACTGAAAGACCTGCCCTCACATGCACCTTTACCTTTAGAGCCAAGGCCCTTGAAGTGACTGCCCCATTCCTAGAAACCTTTGCAGACTTCTTCAAAGCCTTTACCACCTCTTTCATCCACCAGGACAACAAAGTCAATACCATAGCTTGGCTATCTACTATCAGAATGAACAAAGACACCTTGCTCACCACCTATATCTCTGAATTCCAAAACCAAGTAGCCAAGAGTGATATCATCTCCAATGATGTCCTGATTGGATACTTTTCTTCAGGACTTTCCACTGCCATTATGAAACAAATCCTTTCAATGGACACCCCTCTACCATCATTACCAACTGGTACTCTAAAGCTATTCACTTCAAACCCCAATAGGATTGAGCAGACAACATCATTGCTTAAAACAAGAAACCCTCCTTGACCTTCATCCACCACCCCACCTCTACTAAGGCCAAAAGAGACCTTAATGCCATGGATGTAGACACTATCAGGATCTCCAAATTCACCTTCCAAGAATGAAAATATTGTATTGACCTTAAATTATGCTTCTGTTTCTACAAGAAAGGCCATTCAGCCATCTCTTGCTCTACTTTCCCTTTGACCAAACTACTAGAAAAGAAGGTCCAAAAAATTGAAGAAGACTCTAAGGATCTACCCACCCTCCAAGAGGTGGAGGATGACAAAGAAGAATCTTTAGTCCACAAGATCTCCTTAGAGGATTTTTATAATGGTGGCTCTTTTTGACATAGGTCCTTTCCATATCTTGAACCAATATACTAGTAGCTGACAAATGAATGAAATCTATCAACATTCCTCTTCACCTTGTTGTCCCTACTCATAACCTCAAAGATGTCAGCACTCATGCCCTTGTCAACTCTAGGGCAAATACAGTAAGGTGCAAAACTGTTGCAATGCCTAACCCCAAACCAGGGTGTGAAGCGCCCCACAATCACTTGTGGGAATTTTACTTTGCTTTGGTGGGAACAAATAAAGTACAAACCCTTAGCTACAACTTTGTCCCCAGAGTCATGTGATTTTGCTTACATACTGCAAAGATACAGCCATTTCAAAACATCAATACCATTGCAACAGTTTTGCACCCTTTGCTCATTACATTGAAATCAAGTGTTATTTGGTTATGTTTGATCATACAAACAAACATACACATATTAGAACCATGCCTGAGGTTAAAATATTTCACACATATCTTTGTTTCCAACCACAACCATCATAAGAACCATCTTTCCTACTCAAAAACAAACCATCCTCTTTATGCTTGATGCTGGCCAATCTGCTCACTCTATTGCATCCACTACTGGTCTTAATGTGTCTACCATATCCAGATTATGCTCCAAAAAGCTACTGGAGGTCATCCATCCAAGCTTCCCTCTGCCAATATCCAGTATGCTATTCATCTCATCTCCTTTAGAAAGGCAGAAAATGCTGTTCAGGTGACTAAGGCACTCACCAATATAGTCAACCAGCCTCTCTCTACCTCCACAGTGCGCAGACAGTTGAGGAAGACAGGTATGAAAGCTGTGGTCAAGTTTAAACAGCCTCTTCTTTCAGCCAAGCATCGTAAGGCTCATCTAGACTTTGCTTATGCTCATAAAGATTGGACTCTGAAGGACTGGAAGAAGGTAGTATGGTCTGATGAGACCAAAATCAATTGCCTAGGGTCAGATGGGTGCAAGTGGGTGTGGAAAAAGGAAGGAGAAGGGCTAAGTGATAGGATGGTAGAAGGTACAATAAAGTTTGAAGGAGATTTTTTGATGATGTGGGGTTGTATGACTTGGCAAAGAGTTGGCTATGCTACCAAGATTGATGGTAGGATGGATGGGGACCTTTATCTTCAGATTTTGAAGGATGAACTGCTCAATTCTTTGCAGTTTTATGGTCTTGATCCTCCTAACATCATCTTTCAGCAGAAAAATGACTCCAAACATACTTGCAAAAAGGTGAAGGATTGGTGTCAGGAGTAGGATTTTGATACTATGGTATGGCCTGCACAGTCTCCTGACCTCAACCCCATTGAGCACCTCTGGGGTTACCTCAAAAGAAGACTAGCAGATCATGAATTGTAGGAGAGAGTTTAGGTTAATTGGAAGGGGATAGCAGTTGAAGATTGTCAGAAGTTGATAGAGAGCATGCCTAGAAGGATTGAAGCAGTTATCAAGGCAAAGGGAGGCTATACCAAGTACTAATATATCCTAGAAAGCAAAAGGTGCAAAACTATTGTAATGGTATTGGTGTTTTGAAATGGATGTATCTTTGCAGTATGTAAGCAAAATCACATGACTCTGGGGACAAAGTTGTAGCTAAGGGTTTGTACTTTATTTGTTCCCACCAAAGCAAAGTAAAATTCCCACAAGTGATTGTGGAGCGCTTTGCACCCTGGTTTGAGGTTAGGCATTGCAACAGTTTTGCACCTCACTATATATCCACATCCACCAAAAAGTCAAATTCTATGTTATGCACTGTAGAAGAGAAAATATAATCCTTGAACTTTCATGGCTCTAAAAGACCAACTCTACCATTGACTGAAAAGAAAGGACTCTTGCCATCAAAATGTCTTGTGATGAGATCCAATGCCTAAACTCCTAATACTAGCATGACCATCTTTGACACTCAGCCAAACTACACCCTCTACCCCCCATTACCAAACCTGTCCAACACATTAATACTAACCCTATCTTTGATAAAAAACTATATGACTATCTCAACAATTAGGCCAGATACCACTTCCAAGGACTCACTACCTAATCAACAGGATCCTCAAATGCAGGCAACACTTTGCCCAAATCACTCCCCCCCCCACCATCAAAGCCTTCACCACTGCCACCAAACTTGCAATTCAGGCCAATAAGACCAAACCAAAGGTTGTCCTTTCCTCTGAATATGCAGCATACTTTTCAGTATTCACCAAGAAAACTGCAGACCACTTTCCCCCATCTCAACTTTATGACTATGAGATTAATCTTGATGAATTTTTCATCCCCAAAATAGAAAAAATCTACCTCCTCACTCCTGAGAAGCTGGAAGCAACTAATGCCTTCCTAGAAGAGAATCTCAAAGCTGGGAAGATCTGACCTTCAAACTCTCCACAAGCATTTTCTTTCTTCTTTGTAAATAAAAAAGATGGAGGGCTCTGTCCTTGCCAAGACTATAGATACCTCAATGAGCATACCATTTGAGATGCCTACCCTCTCCTTCTAATCTCTGATCTCATCAACAAACTTAAGGAAGCTAAGGTTTTCACCAAGTTCAAGGTTTGGTAGGGATACAATAATGTCTGAATCAAAGATAGCCACTAGTGAAATGTGGCCTTCAACACCCACAAAGGCCTCTTTGAATCTATAGTCATATTCTTTGGACTTACAAACTCTCCAGCCACCTTGCAACAGTTCATGAATGACTCCTTCTGAGACCTCATTGCAGAAAGCTGGCTAGTAATCTATATGGATGACCTCTTGATCTTCTCCTCTAATAAAACCATCCAGGAGGACTACACCAAATATGATCTCTAGAGAATGATGGAGCTCAACCTCCACCTCAATACAACTTTACCTCCTCTAAGGTGGAATACCTTAGTATAATTGTCAAATCTAGGCAACTAGCTGTGGATCTTGTCAACCATGTTGGCATAGCTGATTGGCCAACATCCTTCAAACTTCAAAATGTCAAGTCCTTCCTAGGATTTGCCAACTTCTATTGACAATTTACCCCCAATTACTTCAATGTTGCCTGACTACTCATCAACCTCACTAAGAAGACACAACCCTGGAACTAGTCCACTACCTGCCAGAATGCCTTCAATATCCTCAAAAAAGCCATCCTCTCATGACTCATCCTCTCCCTCTCCAATCTCTCTAGACCATTCACCATTGCCACAAATGCCTCCAAGTATGCTTCAGGAGGAATCCTCCTCTAGACTGATCCCAATGGCAACTAGAAACCATGCTCCTACCTCTCCCAATCCTCCTCCCTAGCAGAACAAAACCATGACATCCATGACAGGGAACTTTTAGCTGTTATCCATGCCCACAAATCCTAGAGGTAGTATCTTTATGGATTTCTATTCTCCATTCAAGTTTTTACCAACCACAAGAACCTTATCTACTTTCAACAACCCCAAAAACTCAATTGTCAACAGGCCAGATGGCTCCTGGACTTCACAAACTATGACCTAAAACTTATTCATATATCTGGCAAACAACTTGCTGGCCCTGATGTCCTCTCTTAGTGACCTGATCTCATTCCAGCAAAAGACAATGACAACCAAGATGTCATCCTCCTACCTCCTTCTCTTTTTGTTAAGCTTATTAACACCACCCTTTCAGACAAAATTGCTGTTTCTTTGGCATCTGACCCACTCATCCTTGACTCCTTTCATGCCTTCAAAGATGAACTTCCCCCCAAGTTCCAATCTTGCCTCTTGGATTGGAAGTTTGATGCAAAAATCCTTACTTACCAAGAACAAGTCTATATCCCAACCAACCTCAGCCTTCACCAATTCATTATCATCTACTTCCATGACCATTAGTCAGCTGGTCACCTTGGCTATCTCAAAACACACCAACTCATTACCCTTGAGTTCTGGTAGCCTAGAATGGTCCAATTTATTCAAAAATATATTGAAGGGTATGCCACTTGCCAATAAAACAAGGCAAATATGCACTCTACCACCCCCCTACTTGTCTCCATCAAACCTGCCTTCTCTTGACCCTTCTAACAGATCTCTTGTGACTTCATTACTAACCTCCCAACATTTAATGGCTTTGACTCTCTCTTGGTCATGATTGACCATAGTCTTACTAAGGAGGTAATTCTTTGCTCTATCAAGAAATTAGTGACAGCAAAAGGGATTGCCAACCTTTTCTTCCACAAGGTCCATACTTATTTTGAACTATATGACAAAAGCCTCCAATTCACATCTGCTCTTGCCAAAAAACTGGCCAAACTCATTAGCTATACCCTCTCCCTTTGTATCATCTACCATCTGTAGACCAATGGAGAAACTAAATGTAATCAAGAGGTTGAAATCTATCTCTGCATCTATTGCCATGATAACCCCACCAACTGGGCTGAACACATTCTCCATGCTAAATTCATCCATAATCACCACCCTCATTCTGTTACCAACAAGTCACTCTTCTTTCTCATAATGGGATATGAACTCTGCTCATTCCCAAGCATTATTATGGAATCAAACATTCCATCTATTGAAAAAAGACTCTCCTTCCTCCTTGTTGCCAGGAACAAAGCCCTTGCTGCCTATGAACTAGCTAGGCAAGTTATAAAGGCATGCTCTTCCAAGCTCTTCAAGTCCTTCAAGAAAAAAGACAAAGTCTAGCTAAAAGCCAAAAACTTAAAACATTTTGCTCTACCAAAACTCAATGTCAAGTGAGAAGGATCCTTCACCATAATCAAAGTCCTATCTCTAGTTACCTACAAACTCTGTCTCCCAAAAACCTGGCAATCCATTCCACATTCCATACCTCTCTACTTTCTCCTTACTATAAGAATGAGGTTTATGGCCCCAATTTCTCTTCACCACTACTTGACTTGATAAATGGGGAAGAGGAGTATGAAATCAAGAAGGTTATCTGATACAAGGAGATGCCACAGAAGTGACAATTCCTAGTCTGATGGAAGAGATACTCAGCTGAAGAAGACTTCTGGGTCCCTGAAAAAGAATTCAAAAATACCAAGACAGTTCTCAAAATATATAAAAAGGCTCACTTTTCCACCTTTGCCTCCAAAACTCCTTGAAATTCCTCTCATCACTAATCACTATGTCTTGCTTCACCTGTCTCAAAATCATATTTGAATTCCCCTATACCCACTGCCTCCAAGACTTCTCAAAGGAGGAAAATCTCTATTTTATCAACCTCTATATGTGTGACTCACATGGCACCACCACTTTAGAATTCCTTCTTCAAATAAACTCCCTCCTCTTTCTGGCCAAGCAGGCCTACTATCAGACTCTTCATCTCACAAACTTTTTCTAGGTTATTCAAAAAATTGTTCCCTTCTTATATCTCTCCATCAGCCTCCTCCTTACTCTTGTTGAGGAAATTGCATCAACCCAAACCACCTCCTCACCCTCATGGAGCAACTAAAAATGATCGATATTCTTCATCAGGTTGACCTTCTCCTTGATCACAAGGCCACTTCCACTGATGAAAATACTAAGAGCCCTCTTCTATCCTCTAGGCATATCCCAGTGATCAACAGACTAGTCACTTTAGTTAAAGATCCCCAAAAAGATCCCCTTTCAATTCCTCCCTCTTGTCTCCTCATTGACTGCCTCTCCAACCACCTTGATGTTCCATCAATCCTCTCCACAAGCTCATCTCCCTTGAGATCTGAAAAGGAATAGTATCTATAGCAAGTAGATGAAGACTATATCCAATATCTAAGCTAAAAAACTTTAGAAAGGCAATGTCATCCTTACTGATGAATAACTAGATCCCATTTTCACTTGTTTCAAGTATAGGCAACAGGGCCATAAGTGGGTTAACTGCCTTTGGTATTAATGCCTCCTTTGTCTTGCCTCTACTCTTAGATATCCAAAAGTCTGCTGCTCCAGCTGCCATCTGTCCCATTCATTCCAATACTGCCCTTGTTGGCCCTCCTTTCATCAATCAAAAGCTTCTTCCACTGCCTTCAACTTTTCTTAGTAGTTCTATCAATCTTCCCTGCCCTATCTTCTCTCTGACTCACAAGATGATGCCAATTGGAGGTCTTAAACTAAAGAAGGCCTCAAAGTCTGGAAAAAACACCATACTAGGGCATGGTTCTGCAAAAAAGACTCATTTGACTATGACAATATTGCCATTAGTAACATGACTGGATTTCCCATTGGAGAATGTAGGAATCTTTGATGGTAAACATGGTAGTTTCCATTTTACTAAGGGGGTAATGTTATGATTATTGTAAACTCCCTACTTATTTTCCTACCTTCCTTTCACATTTTTATCTTTTAAAACTATGCTTCACCTTCTTTGTAACAATATAGTCACAATCTTCACACCCTTTCTTCATTACTGACTACTACTTTTCTCATCATCCCTTATTATTTTATGATATCACTTCTCTAGCTAATCACCATTCTACTCTTGGCCTATTTTTCTCCTACTTACAGCACTTTGCATGAACAATAGCATTCATGATCACAAAAAATACATCACAACAATCAAGGGACTTAGAAAATTTTAGTGGCTGTCCAGCATACTTAGCAGTAGTTATCCACTTGCACCTATCACTATCACACCCTATCATAAAATTTTATCCAATGTCAAGTATGCAGCACTTTGACTGTATCAATGTAAACTTCTACCCCTCCAAGACATCCTCTAATATCTTTGCTTGTCTCACTGAACATTTTTCCACATCCAAAAGCTTTTCCATCAAACCAGTGATATTATACTACCATATCCTATATTTCATGGATGCCCAAGATGCATGAATTCACTGCTCTTGTACTATTTTTGGGCCATTGTATAAGAGAAAGCAATATGTATAGAATATGTAGTGACTTCAAATGAGGTGAAGTGTAGGTAATAGTACAAACAGTAATAACACATTCAAAATTTCCTAAGTCTCTTGATTGTTGTAATGTGTTTTTTGCAGTCACAAGTGCCATTGTTTATGCAAAATGCTGTAAATGTCTCCAACCAAATCCTTTTTCTTTAACCTTAATTTCCTTGAGTATCCATCTAGATACCTCTTGGAATACAATCAGTGTTCAACTGCCCTAGTAGTCCTTGTCCTACTCCTAAGTGGACACTTTCTCTAAATCTTTATGTGATCTAGCAGCTGTTTCACTGCATGAGTATTACATTTGGCCCAGATACAGATGAGTGCAGCCTTAAGAAGAAACAAAGGGGGAGTTGGAAACAAGAAGGTTCTGGGATAGCAAGGTTGACAAAGCCCTTGAGGGTCAAGGGATCAACACTCAGGCAGCAAGATGGCTGCTAGGTTGCACAAAGATTTAGAGAAAGCATCCACTCAGGAGTAGGATGAGAACTACTAGAGTAGTTGAACACTGATTGTATTCTGAGGGATATCTAGGTGGATACTTGAGAAGATCAAGGTTAAAGAGCAAGAGTATGTCTGTTGGAGATATTTAAGTAGTAAAAAATTAGATAATAGATGAGACAATGATTGGCTAAAAGAATGGTGCCACAAAATGACAAGGGGCAGTGGGAAAGATAGTAACCATTAACAGAAAAAGGTGAGTCAGAATATTGTGGCTATATTGATACAGAAAAAGTAGTCTATAATAATAAGAAAGAAAATGAAGTAAGGGTAAGGCAGTTATAGAAGAGAAAAAAAAGGGTAAAAAGATGGGGTGTCCTAGCTGATCATAATATTACCCCCTTAATAAGATGGAAACCATTGTATTTATCATCAAAAATCTCTGCACTTGCCAGTGGGAGATTCTGTCATGTTATTAACTGCAACTTTGTTATAGTCAAATGAGTCTTTCTTGCTAGTGTTGCGAACATCATTGTAACCTAACTTGCCCCTAGTCTAGGGTTCCATTTCAAGACTTTCCCCTATTCTTATAGCTGCGTGCTTGTCCCCAGTGCTTTTTCTCGGTTACATAACATGGTCATTACATAATATACTATCATGGCAAGTATTTACTATTGTTTATCTTTTTATAGATGCTTGACCTCTTCACCTTTCATCAGCCAACGTATCTCCTAATCCTGATCTCTTCGTATCTTGATAGATCATAGATCCTAATGGATCTTCTCTTCATTTATCTATAGATCTGCCACACCTCATGGTATGTGGCTTTTTTTCATTGGTCTCACAGTCCCTGGCATCTCTTCCATTCTGCTACACCACATTTCTTGCCTCATGGCCTTTATCTATAGTGTATTGCTATCTCATGGACTTTCCATATAGCCATAGATAGTAAGTACCTGCCTTTAAGGCATGGTCTGTGCACTTGTACATATAGTATATAATATAGCACCAATAGAACTCGACTCTCCAGTCTTGTTCTACTCAGCTTTGTTCTTTGTTCCTAGTTAGATCTCAATGGATCACCAACTATTTTCCATCGTTGTTTCTTACCCACTCGACTCGACCACTGGTATAGTAGTACCTTTGGGCTTACAAGCAAGTCTTCATCTTTACTTTGAGTCAACATAGTTCAGACAAGATACTGGTACCTCCAAACCCAGCTTATGAACACATAGGCAGCTGATAGCTGCATATCTTCTTCTTAATTTCTTACTGCTGATAGTGTTCATAACAGCTGGACCATGCCCTGATATGGCATTCTTCCCAAACCTTGAGGCCTTCTTCCATTCAAGATCCCCAGTTGTTGTTCTCTTGTGAGTTAGAAAGGAGGTGGGGAGAGAGAGGTTGGTAGGACTATTGAGAAAAGGTAAAGGTAACAAAGCAGGCTCTTGATTAACAAGGAAAGGATTGATAGGGGTAATACTAGAATAGACAGGATAGATAGCAGCTGGAACAACAGACTTTTGGTTGTCCAGAGACAGAAACAAGACAAAGGAGGCATTGGTACTATGGACAGTTGACTCATTTTTGTGACCTTGTTACCTGCACTTGAAGCAAGTGAAGAATAGATCTGTTTGCTCTATAGTGAGGATGATGTCTCCTCCTTCCAGGACTTCTTGGCTGCATTCTAGGGCATATTCTTCATTAACTTGTTGAAAATAATATTCTTCTTCATGTCCCAAGGGAGAGAAGCTCATAGAGGGGGTTAATGGAGCATCTAGGTGATCAGAGAGGCAGTTGATGAGAGGGTAAGAAGAAGATATGGGAAAAGGATCTTCTTGGGAATTCTTGACCAAATTGGTAAGATAGTCAATAATGGCAATTCATTTGGAGAGAAGAAGAGGGCTCTCCACATCTCCTTTAGTAGAGATGGCACACTTGTCAAGCATGGAATCTACTTAGTAGAGAACATTGACTATCTTTAGTTGCTCCATGAGGATAAGGAGTGAAGTGGTTTGGGTCAAGGCTATTTCTTTAATAAGGGTGAGAAGAAGATTAATAGAAGGGTTAGGGGAGGGGGTAACTTTTTGAATTACTTGAGAAAAGTTTGTGAAGTGCAGAGTTTGGTGGTAGGCCTATTTGACTAGGAAGAGCAAGGAGTTTGTTTAGAGAAGGAATTCTAGAGTGGTGGTGCCATACAAGTTATGCATGTGGAGGTCAATGAAATAGGGGTTTCCCTCCTCAAAAAAGTCCTGAAGATGGTGGACATAGGAGAATTCAAATATGGATTTGAGGCAGGTTGTTATGACTCTCATTAGGAACCTAACTTTTCCCTTTCATCAACTATAGTTTTCAGATCACATGACTTGATATTCATCACATGATTAGTCATATGACATCATGTGACCTTATCATAGACATAAGTATGTCATAGGTCTAGACCATGACATCATAGCACATGCCCTATGCATGTATGGGAACTCTCTCATGACTGTGGGAACATTATAGCCCTATATAGCATACCTTACCAATACTTATTGTAATAGTACCAGCCCTCATGTGGTTTGTATGCACTGTTCCTATAGTATATATAGTATGAATACAATACCAGCAGACCTCAGTCTGTTCTGGTTAGTTACCTCCTAGCTTATACAGATCCCCATAAGTGCCTGTCTTGTTGAAATGACCTAGCTCATGCTAATAGTTGCTTTCATAAGAACGGACTCTCCCCCTCACTATCTCACTTCAACACCAGTATCATGTCCCCCCATCCTACTTTTTTTCTTCATCACTATAGTCAGACCCCAGACTCAAGGGGATATAGTCAATAGCCAGACTTAAGGCTCTACCTTGAATAGCAAGGCAGTTACTCCATTATTATAGTTGGACTGCAACCAACTCTCCACCACATCTATATGCTTGTCCAGTGTCATTTCTGTTCACTTTGCTAGGGTAGACCTTATTTGAGAGGACTCTTCTAGCTGCAGAAAAATAAGGATCTATTCCTTAGCGCATATTGGGT
The DNA here is from genome assembly GCA_038090455.1 of Garcileccinum viscosum. Taxonomy (NCBI): domain Eukaryota; kingdom Fungi; phylum Basidiomycota; class Agaricomycetes; order Boletales; family Boletaceae; genus Garcileccinum; species Garcileccinum viscosum. The sequence continues at coordinate 11,553 of JBBPMT010000443.1, forward strand.
CAGCACAGCAGAGACAATCATGCAAACCTCACATTGTAGACTCTACGAGTTTAAGATCTGCAGCCTAATCAAGCTAAATTGAGAGCCGTAGCCAGGCAATCCCTGGTTTCTCCCCTGCCTCTAACAACCATGAAGTTAGTGTATGACCACAATGCATACAAGTTTTTCTTTATAGCCAATTGTATGGACTTTAGTGACCTTTATGGTGATAATTGGAGGGCTCTACGAAACAAAAACTACATTGCCATCTCAACTGACATCTCCGAACATCTTTCCATCAATGAAGACTTTGACCTGAATGACACCCTTGTACATGATGCCCCTTATGCAATAGAATTTGTACCAGATTTCCCTGCTTGGCTACAACATGAATTTCTCAAACACTGCTTTGACCAAGCCCCTGTTCTACTTGACGACACCCACAACCTTTACCAATCACAAATAGAATTTGACTACAACAATATTAAGCAGTCATCTATTTGACATACTGAGCCCCCTTGACACCCCCACCATGAGTGCAACATCACTCAAACCATCATGCAGAGATTCAAGTGCAACACTCATAGATCAACTTGAATTGCTCATAGAGTGTCTGTCAACTATGTTGGTCAGGCTGGAAGCTGTGGAGGCAAAAGCCGAAAACCTCCAAGACCAGCTGGACCAAGAGCGCCAGGAACGAGCAGAAGAGAAAAGTGAGAGGCTGAGCCAGTTGATCTCGAAGAAGGTGGAAGTAGTAAAAAACCCCAGAATGTTTGACAGGTCCTACTCCAAATTCGATGAGTGGTGGATAAAGATGCTTGTATTTAGAGAAACGAATTTGAGCATGTTTGGAGAAAACCAACCCAATAGTGAGAAAAACTGGAGTCTTGCCATCTTCTCACACTAGGCACCAAAAGTAAGAAAGACAAAAATGGAGCAGGTGCCTAGGCATAAACTAAAATCAAGAAGTGCTAGGACTTAAATATTCCTTGGCTCCCCTGGCAGCAGCTCAAAAAGCTGCTAGCCCAAAGATTTCACATAGGCAACAAAAAAGACATTGCCACCAAGCACCTCATGGGGCAAAAGCAGTATAGGAACAAAAGAACACAAGTTTTTCTCACTCAGTGGCTGGCCTTATACGACCAAGCTAAATGTACAGAAGCAATAAAGATAGTATTTCTTGAACAAGGCGTCCAACAGGACATTATAAAACACATGTACATGACCAGCAACCAGCCTCCAAAGCTATACAACTTTGTCATGAAGGTGCAAGAACTAGCCAATGCATTGGAATCATTCAAGTCAAGATTTGATGGATTCCACCACTCCAACTGTGATCCAAATGCAATGGATGTCGATGTTATTAACACTGACAATCAGAGATTAACTGCACCTCCCGAGGCTACTATAACTGCAGAAAAGAGAGCCACATGGCAAGGGACTGCATGGTGAAGAGCACCACCTGCAGTGAATATGGATTCAAACGTGGAGGGCACTGCAAAGAGTGCTCAAAATTCAAACCCAGGCAAGTACATGCCACAGAAGGAACTGCACAAACAAATCAAAATGCCATACCTTCCCTGAGTCACTCTCTTGCCATTCTCTCTTGACCTGCAGGATAGGTAAACTGGGAAGCCACCATTCAAGGCATGAACCTTAAGGCGGCACACACTTATTTTAGGGACCTCAAGTCCATACAGGGAAAAGAGTAAGCTCAGACATATCAAGTAATGTACTGAGCGATACAGACCCTAGATACGTACATAATAGTTCTCCTTTCTTTTTTCATTTAATTCCATCTTGATTGAGGGTGTGACACCAAGATAGTACTTACCTGTTTTCCCTACATACTTCGAATAGTTTCTTTTTTTTTGACAACAATGTAAAAATAGATAGCCTTTTGTCTCGATCTTCTTCTTGTCTTTCATCTCTGGTATCTCAATGTGGTAGCCTACCAGATACTTTAACCAAAACGGCGAACTCTGAAAAGAAGTGCAGTTACCAGAAAATGATGCTTAATTCCGTTTGTACAAAAAATAAAAATAACTTGTCTCCAAACTCAATGGATAAACAAGTGCGCACCCTAAAGCCACTCCGAGAGTTATTTGTAAAAATTGACATAATCACAAAAACCCAAAAAACAGAAGTCAACACCCTGCTAGACAGTGGCACCACTGGCATCTTCATAGATAATGCATGGGCAAAAGTAAAATGGATACCCCTGCAACCATTAGACAACATCATACCAGTATATAACATTGACAGAACTATCAATTCAGCAGGCAGCATAGCTTACACTGCCACTCTAATCATAGATTATCAAGGACACCGCAAAAAAGTCACAGCAGACATTACTAATCTCAGAAAAAACCATATGATCCTCAGATATACATGGCTATGCAATCACAACCCTTCCATTAATTGGATTCAAGGAACAGTGGTCATGAATAGATGCCCCAAATCTTACACAGCATTACCACATAGTTACATAAACCAAGTAGAATCACACAAGATTAATTATGGATACTACATAGCCAAAACAGACGATGGAAAATACATACCATCAAACACAGACAAAGCCAAGAAGCTTGTCCCAGAATCCTACCATGACTTTATAGATGTCTTCTCAAAGAAGGCAAGTAAATGAATGCCAGGGTAAAAACCCTGGGATCATGCAGTAGATCTGAAAGAGGACTTTATACCAAAAAAGGGTCAATTGATCAAGTTATCTCCCCAAGAACAAGACGAAGTAAAAGTCTTCATGGATGACCAGCTAGCAAAAGGGTACTGAAGCGAATGCTATCAAGTAGGAAAGGTGATAAGCAAAAAGTATATGTGCAGTGGTATGCACCTATGGTGTTCACCTGTAGGCTATATCTACATCTTGTTAGGCTATCAATGCTATTGGGGGATGACTCGAATAAGGAATGGAAGTGAGTTGAACAAGAAGGTGGTCACTAGTTAGCTCACACAGAGGACTAGGGACAAGACTGACTATATCAAGACTGGGGAGTCTTGGTCGGTTATTACAAGCCTATATATAATGTACAGAGAAGTGCACGGACTATGACTATAGGGCCGACATATACTATAGTAGGCTATAAATAAAGACCATGAGTCAAGTAATGAGGCAGAGTGCAAAGGAGTGGTTAGTCCACCATAAGAATATGAAATACTGCCCTATACAATAAGGTGTAGCAGATCTATAGATAACTGAAATGAAGATCTGTGGTTAGAGATCCGAGATTTATCAAGATATATGGAGATCCAGATTGGAAAATGCATGGTTGATGAAAAGTGAAGAGAGTTGGTGCCTATAAAAAGGTAAACAATGATAAATACTTGCTATGATAGTATGTTATGTGATGACCAGTGTCTAGCTGTCATGTGACCAAGGGGAAGTGCTGGAACAAGCATGCAGCTATAAAGATAGGGGACGAGCCTAAAGGGGAACCCTAGACTAGGGGCAAGTTAGGTTACAACAATGTTCGTAACAGGTACATCCAACCCTTCAAATCTCCACAGATATTACCCATCTTTTTCCTACCAAAGAAGGATGGAGAAAAATGCATGGTCATGGATTATAGATGTTACAGTCGACATTGTCCCCGAGGGTTGTACCATCTCCCTTTCCCATCCTTTTTCATTCTCTCACGTTGATTCTCCTCTCTTCCTTTCGGCCGACGGATCCCTTCTATTTTCTTTTCCTCTGTCTTCGGACTAACGCCTTATCTTCTTATCTCCTATCTTCTTATTGGCGTATCTCTTATCTTCTTATCTCTTTATCTTGTACGCATAGCCTTCCGCAGCTTCTGACTCATTCTTACTGCGGATGACTCATTTCCCTTCCATGCGATTCCATCGCATTCCATCCCAATTCCCTCTTATGTATTTCTCTTGCTCACTGCTACTACATAGCTTGGTCCGTGCACAGCACTCTCCTCTATAAATACCCGTAGCACGATGGTGTTTGTTCCTTAGCTAGTTCTACGCAATTCAGCATCGATTCTCAGCTGCCTCGAGCTCTTGGTGTGTGTACACGCAAGATAGAGAGACCCCTTCCTTCCAACAAGCTAGAGGCTT